>MU832115.1:0-86668 GCA_029204225.1 Diphasiastrum complanatum | reverse complement strand
ACTCCCAATGAGACTACAAAAAGATCATCTGCAATAGCCCTTTATTCGGGTTACATTGACTATGAGCAAAGGAAAAATTTAGAATTTTTGGATCCATATGAAAGGAGATTATTCCATCATGACAATACCATTTCGTTATGGAATCTTGAAGAGGATGATGATGATAATTAAACAATTTTCTGTAATAGATTTTTGATATATTACAAGGATGTCTCTTTTTGTTATGAATTTGAATGCACTTTCGAAATATTGTAATACTTGGGCGAGTTTTTAGCTTGATAATCTAAATTGCGCTCTTCTATAAAACCCACTGAACAAGTTGAACTAAATATTTATTTCTTGAATTGTGTCCTCCATGATTTGTTGCTCTATGAAATGCTCCCCTTGCTTGTCCAATGAGATTTTTCCATGCCTTGTAATGACCAGATACTTAATCTCTCATATTCCTTTGCAAAATAAGTTGCATGATGAGAAGATGTGCTACAAACAATGTTTTGATTAGTTACATCAGTAGAAAGAAAATATAAGCCTGAATGAGAAAGTACCCAGATAATGATATAGATTAGCACCATGTAATGAGTAACGTTGTCTTTTCCCCAACAATCATGTATAGATTTTACATATGTGGTGCAATGATTTTTGCTAAGTCCTCCTATCTTCTGATGATAGGTTTTCTTTTCTGATAACACCTATGAGTTTGTCGAAGTTGTCCCTTTTTCACTCGATTACTCCTCCAATGTTCGTGTGCTTGAACAATGTCTCTCCAAATTTCGTATCTGACACTTTATTCTTTGCATGTGTGATTGGTTAGAATCTTCTTGCTTTAGCACCTCCAATTGATGGCTTATTAGGAACGTTTCTTTTTTTTCCCGGAGAGTCTATCACTTTTTTCAATCGTGACATCCCTTTATGTAGTCCTGCATTTGACAGAACTATTCCAAACCTCCTATTGCTGCTTTAGCCACAGCTCGGTTTATGATTCCATGCTAGTAGAATATGCATGGTAAATAAGTTTTTCAATATACAGACCTCAGCATGCAATGTGCATATGAGAACATTTTTTAATGGAATTGGCAGAACACTTTTCATATTTGGATCTTCAGCTTCTCGTGTTGGGCCAGCAGTGTTTGTTGATCGTCCCAAATTCTATATTGTAGCAATCCTTCATGCAATAAAGACATGGATGCTTTGATGTTGCCCTTCAGTGAGAGACATTATACATACATTTTAATTTTTTCAAATCCCCTGCAAGGTGCATTTGAATTTGAAAACTTCCATGGTTTTCGATTGTAAATTTCTCACCCTCCACATGTCTCTTTATAATCTCGCCATAATTTTGTTCTTGAAATTATCCATGAAAGTATTTTATGGTCCTCTTTCAAGACCTGTAAAGAAGCAAGTGATTCATGACATGTCAATAAAAATTGGCAAGGTATGAATTGTTACTAACGTTATTCTAAATGATAATTGAAATGTATACCTAGAATGCCTGCCAACCACCATATTGTGATTTTCCGATTGAACACTAACGTTCGATCATTTGTATCTGAAATTTTGTTCAATCCCAGTGACACTCACTCATTCCAACTTGTTGACCCTTGATAATTTCATATTCATCCCAATTTTATTACAATAATGATCTTTCCATTTACTTGATGTTCGTCTAGTTTATAGAATCAAATAATGTATTTTAGAAACATTTTCAATATCAAGGAAAATACTATTGCAAATCGGTTGTAATTGAGCTCACCATATTCTGATTTGTATATTTAGTTATGTGAAGTGCTTGGCCAACTACTTTAAACATTCCATCATTATAATAATTTTCTTGCTAATCTTACCCCGATATATACGCGGAAGATAAATTTTCTTCACCATCACTTGGGAAAAAGCTTCTTTAACTATTCTAAAGAAAGTAGAATAAGCATTTCTACTAATTCCAGAAACATCACATGCACCTTGTATCACATTTGCATCCAAGTATGATTGAACCTTAATCAAAACAGTCTCTGCAATTTCATTTTTCATCATTTTCTTTGTTGACTTTCTTGGTAAAACATGACTTAAAAATGATCCAATGCATGAACGATGTGTTAAATATTCTTTGCCACCAAACATGATCTGCAACAAACATACGAAACTCAAATTATGTTTAGTAAATAAATAATCCATGTTATCAATGTAAAAATTACAGCAAATAAGGATCCTAAAACACTTGAAATGATGAGGGAAACAATAGATTATGATTTCATAAGATTAGCACAAGTTGAACCATCAAAATCCATCAAAAATCTATGCTTGAACCTCACTAAATGGCCCAAATCCTTGAAGAAGGCTTCACACGTGTGAAAGTACGGCCTCCCACAGTCTGAGTACTGTACACCAGACCTACATTCAATCCTATAATCATTAGTAATCACAAGTACTCAAACAATTATGAACATAGAGAGCAATTGCACCATTATGAGAGAAAAAACATGAAATTGCTTGATTGATTTTGGTGAGATATCATCACCTATATATACATGATCCATCACGGTTTTGGGCAGGTATGAGTAGCCCTAAACCTATCCCTGATGCTAATTTTGGTGGATCTTTCATCCCTACCAAGTTAGGGTTGGAATCTTGGAGATCCCTCAACAATGGCAAAAATTACCAAAAAATAGCTCCTATTTTTTCTCCCTTGTATCTAATCATAATTTGGACTCATTCCAAAGGTTCTAACACTTAGGTCTACTTGAGAACATCCTTATGAATGGAATCCTATGCTATTTTGGCACGTGTGACAAGCCACATCATGACCATCTAACTATTTACAAGTCATATGACCAAAACTAGTCAAGCTAGAATTGTGAATTTTTAACACTCCTCCTCACTATCTAGTTTGGTTCAATCATTGCTTTACTAATCACTCCAAGTGATGATCTGAACTTCATAAAAGGTGTCCTTTGAAGTGGTTTAGTAAGTAGATCAGCTACACATTCATTGCTTGGAACATGCTCCAAAGCAATCTCCTTGGCTTGCACCATTTCTCTCACAAAGTGATGGCATATCTCAATGTGCTTAGATCTTGCATGGAAGATTGGGTTAGATGCAAGGTGTTGGGCTGATATATTGTCATTGTAGATGATTGGTGCCTCCTCTGAATCCATGATCTTTAGTTCCACCAATAATCTCTTGATCCAAAGTACCTCCTTTGTAGTGGTTGTCAAAGGTTTGTACTCGGCCTCGGTTGAAGATAGAGATATAGTTTCTTGCTTTTTTGAAAGCCATGAAACCACACCTTCTCCTATGAAAGTTGAATAGGCACTTGTTGATTTCCTATCCCTCTTGTCCCCTGCAAAATCTGAATCACTAAATGCATGAAGGTTAATCACATCTCCTCTATATAGAATCCCAAAATCCAATGTACCCGAGATGTATCTTAGAATCTTCTTAGCCTTTTTCCAATGGATATTCAATGGCTTTTGCATGGATTGGCTCAACCTACATAAACTAAAGCTAAGATCTGGTCTAGTTATAGTGATCCACATTAAAGAACCTATAAGTTGCCTAAACAAAGTGATGTCCATGAAGGATCTTTCATCATCTTCATTTGGCACTTTTACATCTTGCTCCATTGGTGTGTCAACACTTTTGCATACTTCCATCTTAAACTTCTTCAAAAGACTTTGAGCATAGTTTACTTGACTTATAAAGATAAAATTAGACCCTCTAAGTACTTCTATGCCTAAGATGAAGTGAAGACACCCTAGATCTACCATCTTGAACTCTAAGGATAGATCTATCTTGATTTTTTCAATACCATCAACACTATTTCCACTAATGATGATGTCATCTACATAAATGAGTAAAAGTACAATACCAACATCATCAAACTTAATGTAAAGAGTAGGATCATATTCACTTTGAACAAAAGAAAGCTATCTTACCCTTCTTCTTGATGAAACATTCATTTGAAGCAAAGTCAACATTGAAACCATTGTCTACCATTTGGCCAACACTTAGTAGATTCTTTGTTATTGTAGGAATGTACAAAACACCTTCTATGTTGATCTTTTTGGAAGATCCTTAGCAAAGGGGGATGCTACCAACTCCTTCAATCTTACAAGCTTCATCATTTGCTGTATAGATAGACTTTATAGGTCCATCATAAGATAAGAGAGAAGAGAAAAACTCCCTTTTACTAGTCATGTGTGAACTAGCACCCGAGTCAATCCACCAAGGATCTTCTCCTTTGAAGCTTGTTGAAGAAAATATGGACATCATGAGAGAGTCCTCATGTGAACTCTCCTCCTCCTCCTCTTTGCTCATGTTGGCTTGGCTTTGATCTTGCTTCCTCTTGAAGCATTCCGAGGCATAATGCCCCATCTTGCTACAATAGTAGCACTTCACCTTTGATTTTTCCTTCTTGACTTTGGTGGTTGATGGAGATGCCTTTGGGGGTCCTTCTTGATTCTCAAGCTTTGTAGACTTCTTGAATGTTGATCCTTTGCCTTTGGACTTGCCTTTGCCTTTGGTGAAGAGAGCTTGGTCATCTCCACCTTGGATGGAAAGCCTATCCATCCTCTCTTGCATTTGGCTCCTTCTTGATCCCTCGGCCATGAGTGTGCCTTGGAGTTCTTCAAGTATGGGTAGCTTACCCATAATTGCATATCCCTGAACCAAATTGTCAATTAAGCTTAGTCCATTCAATATGAGTTGAACAAGCTCTTCATCCTTGATAGGGTCACCTATAAAGGCTAGCTCTTTGTTCAATTCCTTTACTCTTAGGACAAAAGTATGTGCACTCTCTCCTTTCTTTTGATAGCTTCTATAGATTTGATTCTTCAAAGCTAACATTCTAGTTTGGTTCTTGGATTCATAGACCTTTTGCAAAGTCTCCCAAGCATCTTGAGCTGAAGTGCAATCTCCTACCTCTCTTAAGAGTTCATTTGCAACATTCATTTTTATGCAATGTAGTGCAACATTGTACCTCTTGATGTATTTGGCTTTTTCTTGAGGATGAATAGGTTCACCCTCCTTACCATTTACAATTTTCATCAGATCTTGCATGATCATGATATATTCCATTCTAACTTTCCATATGGAATAGTTAGTTTTGTTGAGCCTTTCATTAGTATCCAAAAGATATGCATTTATAGATGCCATCTAGTCTCCTAATCAAGGACTTGACACAAATGAAGGTTACTTCTATTGATTTGATTGAAGGTCTACCTTATCCCACTTCTTAGGGACCTGAAAAGATCAGTTATAGACTTCCTATAAAGATCTAAGAATGATCTCTAACAAAATCAAATCATAGAATACTAGAAACAATGCACTTGCTTGATTGAAGTAGACAATACTAGTAGAATTGCCCCTCTTTCTATAAAGAACATTAAAGCTTCCAAATGATCTGATCAAGAGTGAATTTCAGCAACCTAATATACTTCCAAAATCACTTGTAAAAGATCTAAATGGAACTTAATGAGGATGCAACACAATCTACTATCCAATCACAAGCAAAAAATGATCAAAATTGATGAAAAATTGATCTAATTTGGTGCATAAGTCAAGCAATGGTTGGACTGAACCTAAATCACTTTAGGAGGTGTCTACTACACCTTAGAACAGCCTTTAAGAGTCCCCAAAACTCTGATCTTCCCTCTCCTTGAATGCTAGAAAGCCTCCTCTATGAAATCACCTCCAAAACTTGCTTAGAAATCAATGCTTGGAGCAAGCAAAACTTGCTATCTTGGTAATGTGAATTGAATTCAACTTTGCCTCTGGTTTTAGACACCTAAACACCTGCAAATGAAGTCACACAACACCAATCTCCAATGTATTTGACTCACTTTGAGTTCTAGAATCAATACTAGATGCTAAGATCCAATCTACACAAGATTTAGATCAAAAATTGTGATCAAATTGAATGAAAACCAAGGATTTAGCTCATTTCAGTCTTTAGGCTCTGATACCATGTAAAAATTATAGCAAATAAGGATCCTAAAACACTTGAAATGATGAGGGAAACAATAGATTATGATTTCATAAGATTAGCACAAGTTAACCATCAAAATCCATCAAAAATCTATGCTTGAACCTCACTAACTGGCCCAAATCCTTGAAGAAGGCTTCACACGTGTGAAAGTACGGCCTCCCACAGTCTGAGTACTGTACACCAGACCTACATTCAATCCTATAATCATTAGTAATCACAAGTACTCAAACAATTATGAACATAGAGAGCAATTGCACCATTATGAGAGAAAAAACATGAAATTGCTTGATTGATTTTGGTGAGATATCATCACCTATATATACATGATCCATCACGGTTTTGGGCAGGTATGAGTAGCCCTAAACCTATCCCTGATGCTAATTTTGGTGGATCTTTCATCCCTACCAAGTTAGGGTTGGAATCTTGGAGATCCCTCAACAATGCAAAAATTACCAAAAATAGCTCCTATTTTTTCTCCCTTGTATCTAAGCATAATTTGGACTCATTCCAAAGGTTCTAACACTTAGGTCTACTTGAGAACATCCTTATGAATGGAATCCTATGCTATTTGGCACGTGTGACAAGCCACATCATGACCATCTAACTATTTACAAGTCATATGACCAAAACTAGTCAAGCTAGAATTGTGAATTTTTAAGAATCAAGTGCAAATCAAACTTAAATGACATATACAAATCAAATAAACAATTTATATGACAACATACTTGAATGCTCGAATTCTTTTTTTTCAGATTGCCGCTATGTGTAGATAAATCATCAATATTCTTCATCGGTACTCTCTTTCTTTTTTGCTTCATCATTGCCTTATTGATAACTTTTATATCAACAATAGATTTTAAACTCTCGGATCGCAACTTTTCCATGATTCTAAAATTTCTTGGTTTGATCCTCGAAGAGTGGTGACTATAGCATTCAACTCTGACATAGCATTCTTGAGTGCATTGTTTTCAGCACTAATGTGTTGCACATAATGAAGCAATTGTTGATTTGCACGTTGCAATTGTTGATTAGCAAACTTTAATTGTTGATAAAGACAAGATATGCTATGCATTCCAATATCATGCAAGCTTTGACAATATCCAAGTAATCCGCTATTTCCTTCACATACATATTTGAGAAGATGAGTTACGGACTTAAAATCTGGACACAAATTAGTAGCTGGATCATTAGGATAAATTGATCCATCCACCCACAAATCTATATTCATATGATTATTCATTCTCAATTCTCTAACTATTGCAGCATCATTCTCTACAACTTTTGCATTTTTCTCGTCGAAAGAGCAACATGCAAATGGAACATTGCCATTGTTAAAAGCTACAATCATGTAAATGCATCAAACTACAATAAATCAATATGATTAGATCTAGCATACCTTACTTTTGTAATGTTTATGTCACATTGAAAAATCGTCCCGCCTCATATTTCACTATAAGCATACAGTGATTTCAAAAGTTCTGCCACTTCCGCTTCAGTTTTTGCATTGAGCATACCAAGATTTTCAGTCTTAAAGCTCTAGTCTCGAATTTTGGAACGAGCATGAAGATAAGTTATTACATCTCATGCTTAACTAACTATTGTCTGAAATTAACCATACTAGTTAAACGTCGGGCAAGGCCGGAAACTCAAAAAACGACGACCAGAAGTTACAGGTTTGCATTTGCTCTCTACGTAACCTCTCTCTAAAGTGACTTAAAGGGCCCATTTTGAGCCCATACTTCCCCTAATGGGTTAGGATTAACAAAAGCATCAAGCTTAAACAACATCCCAAACCTTCTTCCTCTTGCTATGATCTTCCCATTCTTTTTGATGTTGCATATATTAGTAGAGAACTCCACAATGAAACCATGATAACACTAAGCAAATTCTTAGTGATGTTTGGAATGAAGAGAACACCATCTATCTTAGTCTTCTTGGAAGATCCTAAATATAAGAGAATGGATCCCACATTCTGTAACTTTACATTCATGATCATTTGTTGTAAAAATGGACTTTATAGGTCCTACATAAGGTGTGAGTTGAGAACTACCTAATTAAGGATGGATTCCATTCTTAATCTTGAATAAGGATGGATTCCATTCTTAATCTTGCATGATAAGGATGGATTCCATTCTTAACTTCCAAATTGAATAATTTGAAGAGTTCAATCTATCACTAGAATCCAAAAGATATGAACTTATGGATGCCATCTTCAATAATAGGAAGATAGATTCAATGAAACAAGATAGATTGTACAAGATATGTAGCTATTACACTCTATTTGGGACTTGAGATGAATCAATCTTTGATTTCTCAACAAGATCTAAGGTGATCTTGAGCTTTCTCTATCTTCAAGATCCAAACTAGAACCAAACCTAGCTCAATTTACTATAGATTTGATCAAAACTAGTCTTCTCATTGATCTCAACTTCACAAGAAGGGTGAATCCACCTATATTGAACCAAAAGCACTTTATAACACACAAATGTCTTACAAATAAATCCTTTTAAATTCAGGTTGAATCACATTGCCATAATCAATCACAAACCTATGCAAAACCGAGTAGAATAGAAACACAATTTTCACTAGCTTTGCATTTCTTGATGAAGAAAACATCAAAACACTTGATCTGAATCTAAAAGGTGTATTTTAGGACCTTAAGAAGCCTAAGAATGACCTAATTAAGCTCTCAAATGGCTGATCCAAGTTTCTAAAAAGTAGTGGCATTCGAATCCTGTTTTGCCTGTCCCTGCCTTCGCCCATTCTCAGCGGTCTCTCCAACAGTGAACCCTGCTAAATGATTTGAACTAATTCATCATCTTTGATTTTATCATCTATAGAAGACAATTCCTTATTCCATAAAAACTTTCTAATTTGCTTTGGTTGAATGGAAATGGGTCAATCTTAGTTCCTACAGCTATAGCTCAACAAAACAAGTTCCCTTTGATCTATTTTCACTCAAATAAAGCCAAATTTGGAGGTACAATCACTAGATTAACAACTAGTAGCAAGTACAAAGCCAATACTTTTCAAATCTAGGATCTAAGCTTAAAATCAAATCTAAAGCTCACTTTTGATTAGGCTCTGATGCCATGACAAAATTTTACAACAAATTCAATCCCAATCAATCCTAAAAGTGATGGAGGATGCACAAATCAAAGATGTAGATCCAAACTACAAGCTAGAATCAAGACTAGTTACCAAAACTAGCTAATTTGGCATTTAACTCCACAATAGGCGCATGTATTTGATCAAATCTATGTGCCTATTGTGGAGTTAAATGCCAAAAAATTAGCTAGTAACTAGTCTTGACTCTAGCTCATAGTTTGGATCTAGATCTTTGATTTGTGCATCCTCCATCACTTTTAGGATTGATTGGGATTGAATTTGCTGTAAAATTTTGTCAACATGGACATAAAAAGCCGAAGAAAAAAAAATTCTTGACAAACGGCCCTTCTAACTACGGGAACTTCTCTAATGCTTATGAGATCTAAGTAGACACTAATTATCCATCTTTTTTCACCCATTGATTCCTCTCTCCACAAAATTAAACGCACTCCTAGGTTAAGCCCTCAGTAGATTTTAGATTCATTATAAATTCTAAATTAGACTCATGTTTCAATTGTGAGTCCATGAAATTGTCAACATTCAAGTTTCATCAAATTATATAATACATATTATGATAAAATGCTGAGTGGATTTTAGAATCAGTGGACATAGACATTGACAATGTAGAGTGCAATGTGCACATACAAAATTGAAATGAAATGCCAACATTAGGACTGAAAGAAGTTAATAGACATAGATCGTGAATCATGATTCATTGAACCTTGAATGAACATCATCCAAAATTGATTATGTATTCCCTAAGACCAAAGTTTCTAATTCTAAGTACTAACCTAGATCTCTACTTTCACCATCCCATCTATGACCCCTTGCTCTATGTACACTGTATCCATAATCCATCCCTTTCAAGTCTCTACCATCTAGCCCAAAGATTCAACTTATTGATCTTCATAATCACATTACTCATAATATTTCTCATATTTTGAATTGACTTTCATATCCATTATCAAAGTCAAAATCAGAATCCATTTTGTGAGTCAAGAGAATTGGATTTGAGGTCTATATGAGACTAGTGAGTTATGTGCCCGCAAAGTTGAATATGATGGATAGAAGAAATAGTTTATCACATAGATAAAAGATCCAATGTAGAACACTTAAAACTCAAAGTGAAGATGAGTATAGCATGCAATTATTATACTTCAAAAATTGAAACGCACAAATGTTTACTATACAAAACAATTATGAATTATGTATTATAATTATACAAGGTTCTTAATAATGGCTTCTCTTTTTTATGTGTCCAATTATTGTAGCATATTATCTCACAACACAATTTTCAAACAAGCAAGTTTGTCCGTCTATATCAAATTCAAGCACAAAATAGGTTGTTGATTTTCACAAATCAAACAAAAGCGCTCGAAACCGATATTGCAAAAATTTAAAATAATTGTTTTTTGGTAAGCCTTGTATCCGTTTCAAGTGCAAATATGATATTTGAAATTTATCAATAATTGCCCATATCTTTACTAACTAGAAGCAAACCACCTTTATTTTTTAAGCTAATAATTTCTTTTGGGCCCAACAAGCTTACATTGGACAAATTATAATACACTTTTTAACACTTTATGTGCTTTGAAATGTTAAAGATGTCAATCAAAACTAGATATTGGATTGTTGTAGCTTAAAATTGTAGTGGTAAAGATGAGCTCCTCTTCATAACACCGGATTTATTCAACATTGCTCCCTAGTTTTAGAAGGGGGGGGGGGGGGGGGGGGGGGGGGGCCTCGAACTTGGGACCAAAAGAAACTGTGGATGCCCAGCTAACGAAACTAAGCCATCCCCGTTAAGTTTTATTCAACATTGAACTGGCTGTGTACAAAACACATTATTTCAATCGAAGGCATATCCATTTCACTTACACAATGAACGATCATTCCATCACTTGTAAACTGCATTGAAACGTGCTAGTTTGATAGTAATCCTTTCAAGCTTGGATGACAAGCAACAAATTATTCTGAAGATTTAAGAGCTTTGATGGTGCGCGAAAGCTTTTCTTCGTGATGCACCTCTTATCCAGGTATTCATCAAAAAGTGAAATGTGGGATATTGATTTTCAGCAAATAATCTAGCAACGACCGATCAGGTGAGTTGAGATATGAAATAATGAATCTAGCGCCTTGAACTAGGATCATGTGACTGCAACTGAAAAAACAGGTACAACCATTAAGATGCAGTTTGCATGCATTGACACCTTTTGCTGGTAGGTCTTTGTAACAAACATCGCTGCCCTCTGTTGAATGCAGCTCTCATTAGTACATTGCACCAATGAGAGCTGTTGCGATGTCAAGGTACAAATGCAAAGAGTGTTCAAGCCAAAAAGCAAAGTCTCTGATTTCGACCAAATAAAGGATAAACAAAATATGATTCAATCAAAATGGATGGCTGGCCTCTAAGATTGATAACCCTAGCACATGTCACATGCTACCCAACCTGGTAGCCATTCAACAGTATGTTTGCCAAAGAGTGCAACATTTTGTGTAATACGTTTTACATTGCAACAAATATAACTTATGCAAGTTTTATGGCTGGCACTTCAAGTTACTTGAGAATTCCTCAACATTGATGAACAAACCTGAACTGCTGAAAACTACTTAAAAGGAACTGACTACATAGATACAGAAAAGCTTCCTTCTAAATGCACTCCATTCATCAATCGTCGGAATGGCTTTCAAATGCTTCATAAATATACAGAAGAGGCCATACTAAGCATTGTTTGTATTTTACACCTTAGCATGGTTCACAAAAAAGACGCAACGCTATGCCCATGCTAAAAAGCTCCTGAATGAGCAGCTTGCATGCATAAGGTATATTCACCCTCACAATATTCTTCTTGCTTCTACAGAATCGACAATGAGGAACTCTTGTCGAATCTGTGCTGGCCATCATATGGCAGTCATTACAAACATGCACAAAATAGTAGTCGCTCAAATAAAACAGTCTCTCTTGAAGAGTTGCAGCTGCTCCATGTGCAACCATACAATCCCGCTCCATTTCTCCAAACTTCACACCACCATGCCTTTTCCGATCAGCCACCGGCTGGCGCGTCAGGGGGTGAACGGGTCCTGTCCTGCGCCACTTTAGTTTATCTTGAGCCATATGTATTAAACGCTGATAAAATGTTGGTCCCATGAATATTTTGGCCTTGAACATGCCACCTGTGCGTCCATTGCACATGCACTCCATTCCCCACCTTCCATAACCACTCCTGCCAATGCATTGAATTGTAAGATCTTCTGCTTCCTTTGCCTTTCCAATACTTGCAAAATTCAGCTTAAATTCAGCCTTTCCTGAGTCATTTAGCAAATCTACTAGGATCTTAGTGGAGAACTTGATGCTAAATATTCTTGTTATTTGTAGGTGACAGACATCACTCGCATAGAAATTGTGCTCTGCATCTTGATACAAACAAGTTTCTTCCAACTAATGACAATAATCCATGAACTCTATTTGAACTATTATCCTTGTTTGGGTGGTTACAAAGTCCTGCAATGCAAAACTTCCTCCATAATAACAGATATGCTCCTTTTTTTTACAATCCTCAGCAACCTTTTCCAATGTTCTTTGCTGTAAGGATACTATCTCAATCAACTTCCGTCATTTCCCATTATTGTGAGACTCAAAAGAGCTACAGATGTAAGACATGTCTACCTTGAACTAATTCTTTTATCTAGAAAGTTTTATTTCCTTCAACCTGCACCTATTCTTAGGGGCAAGTGTAGTATTCACCAACAAAACGTTATCAGCATCCTGTAGTGGGAGACTTGGAAGACGAAAAAAGCTAGTTTGCGTTTTATTTGTAGTTGCGTCAACGATTGGTATGGATGGTGATTCTATAGTGACAGCCACCTTCATGAATTCTTGAACAGATTGACAGTCACGAAGAAATACGGTCAAGCGTATATGCAAATATGATGGATCCATTTAGCCATTAGCGTTGGTACAGTGGGCTGTGCTTCAGCCAATCAAATACAATAATCATACAAGAACAGCCCTAATGTATCATTCAGGAGGACGATAAGAATGTCAATCAAAAATCAAGAAAAGGATGTGATACCTGTGAAGTAAATCAGTCAATGACTCAACTGATATTGAGCTGAAAGGAGTAGCGTCGTTTTGACAACAACCATTTGCAACTGCCTTGCCGAGAAGACTTTCTAACATTTGTCCTAGAGTCTGTCGTGAGGGGAACGCATGAGGATTAATTATAATGTCAGGAACAATACCCTCCTGGGTAAAGGGAAGGTCCTCTTGATTGAAAACCATACCTAGAATACCCTTCTGTCCATGCATGCTGGAAAATTTATCACCAACCTGGGGCATGCGTGATTCTCTAAGCCGCACTTTCGCATGCTTTTTCCCATCTTCATCCATTGACAATACAACTCGATCGACATGGCCTTTCTCTGTATGCTTTAAACGCACGCTCCTATCTGATAGGCGAGAACTACCTGGTACAGAGGTAACCTTCCCTGCAATAATATCAGGAGATGAAAGAGAAGCTCCTATGTAAGGAAAACCTTCAGGGTCCAGTTTATCATTCGAACCCTGATACTTTGTACCACCTACATCAGATGCACTAGGTTTTCTGAATTCTTCATCTGCATTAGAAGGGATATCAAAATGGTAAGTATGGAAATGCATGGTCCTAAAAAGTCCACGATCTATAGAAGACTGATTCATGATGATAGAATCCTCCTGGTTGTACCCACTATAGCATGCAATTGCAACTATGGCATTTTGTCCATTAGTGAACTCCGTCTTTTCAAGCAACGCTGAGGCACGGGTTCTCACTAGTTGCTTCTGGGGATAGAACAATATATGGGATGAAGTATCAGATCGAGATTTGAAGTTTGAACAGTAAAAACCTATAGCCTGCTTTCCATGTTTTTGAGCTTGTTGCATAACCCTTGAGCTTTGGTTGTGGTTTGGGAATGGTATCACTGAGGCACCAAGTCCCAATATAAAGGATGGATGCAACTCACAGTGTGTATAGTGGATAATCTGTCTCCTATTCTGAACCCCCAAATCCTCTACATTCAAAGCCACAAGGGCCCCTTCTTCCTCTTCTACTCCTAAGAGCTCCACAACTCCTTCCTGCAACAAAGACCTGAAAGCAGATTCTGACTTCAACGCTTTTGCTTTTATGATATGTTTCTTTGTCATGAGTAGACGTTGGTTCTCAACTATCAACAAAGGTCGTAGAATTCGGCCTGAATCAGTGTAAATCTTGACTTCTTTCCGAATAACATCTCTTGCAATTTCAACCTGCAAAACACATTGACAAATAACAAGTGCATTAGCTACAAGCTCAGTAAGACTACCCTGCACATTGCAAGTCTTCCAAATCATTAATAGCTCTTCAATGATGAGGCTGTTGAGCCTTCCTATAAGTACGCTGAAACTAATTCTACTTTTAATTACTACAATATGCCAAAGCATCTCAGTCAGACTACTTGTCTGTATACACTTAGGAAATGGCATCACAATCGAGGGAAAATTTAAAATGAAATGATTGTCAACTCGACTCTACAGCAGTTGCCTTGCATAAAGGTTTCTCATGTATTCCACTCAAGTAAGCATGTGCACTAAAAATAATGGTATATACCTCTGAGAGAATATGGCCAGAACGACGCAGTTTACGCAAGGTTTCCACCAAACATTCAGGTTCCTCGTGCACCCCCACCCATTTCCCATTTAGAAAAATTTTGTCTGACTTGCACAGGGTGGAAGAAGAAACTTCTTCTAGATTTTGCATTCCCCACTCAGAAAGATATTCAAGGATGGGATCTTGAGGCGACTCCAAACTCACAAATCCCGTGAGAGACATACTTTTCACAAGGCCGCAATTTTCGCCATCTGGTGTATCCACTGGGCATATTCTCCCATATTGTGAAAAATTTCTGCAGTCCACACAACTTTCTAAGTGAAATAGTGGACACTTTGAAAGTAATCGGCATTTTTTAATATCTGAAACCACAGAACCCTGCCAAGATTCTGAATCCAAGAGATGTTAAAGCACCAGTAGAGAACATAATCAGGAGATGCTATATTTGATAGGTCCAACTGAGTAGGATCACCAGAAGGAGCTTGAAATTGAAACTATGCACTCACATAAGTAGCCTGATTGCCGCACTGTATCACTGGCTGGTGAGAGGACATTAAGATAAAGCCTCTGCACAGTTAGCTTGTGATTCCTACTAGATATGAAGGAAAGGTTGATTGATGTGCAAAAAGGAAAATTATGCATGGAACGGCAAAGTAAGTTGAGAAAATATCCTCCATACGAGCTTGTTATACCTTCCACTACCTATACATCTCTTTGTCTATGTTCCTCAACTCTTCCTTAAATAGTAGGAATGAAGCTACTCACAATCTTGCCATGGTTTTCTCATAGCATCTCGGAACCCTGGGCACCTCATCATGGAAATAACAGGCCCCAACTCTCCCAAATTATGAACAATCCTTTAACCACCATATTGCATGCCCTTGTCCCTCGAACAGCTAATAAACTAATTGAGTTTTGCAGTAGCTTGCTCGCTAGCTCCTTGTCCTCAATTGTTGTCTCCCTTGGGCTGGTTACAAGAGAAGTGGTACCCAAGCTCATCTTCAAGCCTTTCGCTTTGAAGATTCAATCACTCACAAGACGTCTGTGACAAGTTTCTTCCTACTTGGCAGAGTCAAGTGTTTTTGCTGCTACTTGCAATCCTTGAACATGCTGTCGCTTCCAGGGAAGGTTGAAACAAATATTGGCTCCTAGCATCTTCAAGTTAGGAACGACTCAATCCCTGAGAGACGAGGGTGGGGGGCTCCAAAATGTATGTGGCAACAAAGTGGTAATAAGTCCCAGAGCATTTATTTATCTAAGCATGCAGGTAATTAGTTAATGAGAGCATGAAAATATCTCCTAAGAAAAAAAAAACAAGGCTTCTATCTAGGAGGTAGCTATGAACTGTTAACATAAATTGTCTCATAAATCTAAGAAAGGAAAGCTCAAATTTGTACAATAGGGCCTATCATTGATATCACTGGTGGTCATGTGAAACATAGCACACCGCTCCCCAAGTGAAATTGTAGACCTACTTACTCGCCATGGTGGACTTTATTCTTTTCAGGCTGACATTTGTCACTTTTCAGTTAACAAAATCACTTGTGTAAAGAATTTTCTTAAGTGCTGGAGCAAAAATTTTATCTGGTATGACCTACAGAAGGCCATTTTTCCCATGTCCACTCCTGAAATCCCAACCTTTGCATACGTTTTCAAAATTCAGCCACAGATTTGTGTAGCAAAGAAAGAGAAACAACTCTTTAAAAAGAATTTTACCGCTACAAATATGAGAAGAAGCTCGTGCAACAAAAGTAGAAAGGCCACAAATTGTGTTTCATTCTCGAACCATAAAGTGAAAAACTTACGGATAACGTGCATCACCAATTTTTGCAGCATATTGAACTTGTAACCGCATGAGTCGTAAATGGCAAGCTGTTGCCATTGGATTTGTTCGAGACAAGGTTGCTACAACACCTGTATTCTTCTGGGCCATATTCCCTTTTGTAGCCCAATTTCCTGTGGAAAAGGCTGTCTTGAAGCCATTGGTGATTATGGATGGGTCAATGTACTCATTTGCATGAAGCAGCATCTGGTCTCTTGCCAAGTACTTCTGTAGGCGTCTGCAAAGTTCACTCTGAAATCGACCCATGAGCTGCCTAAGTTGAAGGCTAAATAGCTGACCAACAAGGTCAAGCCGTTTGTTCTTGTAATTATCTTTATCTTCTTTCTGTCGTCTGCCAAGGTAACATAAACACAAAGAGTGAACCATGTACCCTAAGAAGAAAGCTTTCCGTGTATCACCACCTCCAATATGAGGGAGTAATTGGAACCTGATGGCCTGTTTGGCAGCCTCAATCATTTGCAACCTTTCTTCTTCACTACTAGGAGCCTCATTGCCTCTGCTCTTCAGATTTCTGGCAATAAACTCAAGAGCTTTATCTTGGCTATGTGTCCAAGCAGCAGACTCTTGTTTGTCATCTTTGACACTCTTGAAAAAATCTATCAACCGTAGTTCTGCTTCTGGCAAGGATGGGAGCAACAATTCCATCATCTGAGTGTCACTCAGATCATATGCTATTTTCTCAAATAGCTCCTTATCTGTTGTTACTCCCAAAGCTCGAAACATAATAAACAAAGGAATTGCATTCTTCAAACCAGGAAGAATCAGTTCAAGAATAGGGGGTTTACTAACCCCAGTAGTTTTTTGCTTCAACTCCACCAGCTTCACCAAAGTTCTATTTCTGAATTTTGAGAACCCTTTGCTGGGTCCGGTAGAAGTTACTTTCCAACCATTTCTATCAGAAACCCATATCCTTTGCAAATACAGTTCCTCTTGAGCTATTATAACCTGCAGTAGAAAACAATTTACCATACAAGTCATAACATCTGAAAATATTTGCGATACTCGAAGACGTCCTTATTGGCCATCATTGAGGAAAAACAGGCATTTAAAAACAAAAACATTGGATCATACAAGAGCTTATGTAAAACAGAGAGAGCTAACTGTCTGTTATTGGATACCAAGTATAGCAGAACTTTGAGAGTATCTCAAAAATGTAAGTTATTAATCCTGAGCAAAGGATCAAACCTATTAACTGCAATAACTGTAACAAAAAGCTCGATATGTTTAACTGCATAGATGAAATTTTTGAGAAAAATGGTTGTAATGAGGAGCACTGTAAACTAAACTACATAAAAAGAAAGCTGCAACAAATCAGCATACGAATCAAGTTTTTGTGTTAATCAGTTATGCTGAGCTGGCACATTTCACACTAAAAGCACTAATCAAGTAAAACATAATGTTTTCGACTTACTTCTTTAAGTTACTCTTTTAACCACTCCCTGCCTTCTTTGTAATAAGACTAAGGTATTGAAACACTGTTTATATTACTCTTTCTACCAAAGGCAGATCTGATACTACAGTTTGGCGACGTACTCCAAAGATCTGTCATCTGTTGCAAGTACAAAGACGAGCAATGGAGGAGCAAAGATGTATGTGACTTTTATTGATGACTTTGGTAGATATACTTGGGATTAATCTTTTAAAAAGTAAGTATGAACTCTTTGATGTGCTTTTCAAATTCAAAGAATGCAATGAAAAATCAATTCAACACCAGGATCAAATGCTTGAGGTTAGATAACGGAGGTGAATACATCTCAACCAAATTCAAAGATTTTTGTACGGCATATAAGATCAAGATGGAGTTTTCAAGCCCATGGACACCAAAATAAAATAAAGTGACTAAGAGGAAGAATTAAACTCGGTAAGGGAGCAAAACCATGAGGTTGAATGCTAATCTTCCTAAAGTAGCTGTACCTTTTCAGCACCTTTGACAATGAAATATCCTCCCATGTCATAACCACAATCTTCCTTTTGCTGCAACTCTTTATCTACCATTCCATACAGGTGGCAGAATTGTGACTTCACCATCACAGGTATTTTTCCTATAAAAACCTGTTCAATAAACTCTTTGTGCAGTATCTCGTCATTCTTTTCGGATGGAACATAAACCTGCAAGTGTCAAAGATTTAACTTAACAGAAAAAATGCTCCACTTCACTCAAGAGCAGGAATTGCAAGAATTGCTCTCAGACAGCAGATGGCTTAATTTCCCAATAATGTACTGTCAATCAAACAAAGGGCACAAAACGACTAGTTTTGAGAAAAGATAACTGAATGAAAACTAAATCGGATGGAATTCCTCAAACTAAGAAGCGTCCAGTTCCTTGACAGATTGGCAAACCTTTCTGCCAAAGGATACCGCTTGCTAAACACTCAGTCCGCTGAACCTAAATGCATGGCACTATAAGCAAGACGCACAGTGCAGGAGGATCATAATCAGTTTCAATATGGAAGAGAATCATTAAATAATCAAAAGAATCACGAAAGAAATGCTATAATAGAAGAGAATATCGGCTTAAGAAGCAAAAGGGCTACCTCTGACTTAAGATCTACATAGATACTAGCCGAATACGTCAAATTCCTCAAACGAGCTTCTCTCGGATACAGCGTACATGTCTCTTGCTGTACTTTAGATGGCCCTGCAGCTTTGTCTTTAGATGTCCCGGCTTTGTCTTTAGATGTCCCTGCAGCTTTCTCGTCTTGAATGCTGTCTTTCACTTTTTCCGGCTTTTTGACGTAGACTTTACCAAATGTCACCCTTGCTTGTTTAGCCAGCCCGTGATGAGTCCTTTTCGGACCTGGATGATGATCTGGTGCAACCTCTATAACGGAGCTCTCCGCAAAAAGATTCTGTAAACCGAAATTAAAGAAGTCGTTGAAGGAATCGAACTGATGCGCAATGAGGCTTCTATCCTCAAAATAACACTTGCTAACATAAAGTCTTAGTTTCTCCTCCTCTTCCTTGGAATTCTCAAGTTTTTCTGAAGTATCTTCTGCCACTTTTGCCGAGGAAGCCATAAGGCTGTCGGTCGTTCTGTTTCGCAGTTCTGCTTTAGGCTTTTGTAGGATAGGCAGCGATTAGAGCTGCAATATATGAAAGCAAATCGACGGAAAATGGCTACATTATACTCACAGCAAAAGAAATTTACCAACGGAAGCCCTTCAATTCGCAATAATACTCAGCAGAAAGGCTCTCCAGCTCAAAATGCCATTCCAGTACTTCAAAGAACCAGATAATTCAGCAAAAACAGGAATGCAAGGTTTTCTGCTACATACTATTTGTGTCCTGCTTCAGAATACACGATTCTGTCTTTACAAAGTCCTTATCTACAGACCAAACAAAACACAAAATGCTAAACACACGAAATGGATCTATCAAGAAAAAGCATCCCGAACCACTTAACTAGCCACTCTGCCACCAAACCACATAACATTCTGACACTGCAAAAAAATTCATCTACAAATCCAAGCAGAACAAACCACACAACATTCCGATGCCACAAAAATCATCTATCAATCCAAGCAGAGTAAAGCAAACACCATCTAGATGCTGCAAAAAATCACCTATAAATTCAACCACAGTAACAAAACCGAACACCTCAGACAAAAATTCAAAGCCAAGGAAAGTTTTACCTCTGATCACTATCACCGATCAGCTCTGATTACCATCACTGATCAAACCAAAATAAGAATCTCGAAAGCCATAACAGAAAAGCTCCATAAATCTACCAGAACTCTCCTCCTTCCTTCCTTCTTCCTCCTCCTCGTCCAAAACCGAGAGGAGCTTTCTCGCTGGATCGCCAAGCAGCCAAGCCCGTCAGCTCCCCCCCTCTCTTCGCAAAAATAAATGCAGACGCCAATTTTTTTACATAAAACAAAAAATAATAAATAAAGTCCTCTTTTTGCATACTCCTTTAAATATTATAAATTAATATTTTTCTTTTTTAAGTACAGGCCAATTAATGATTATTATTATTCCTGCCTGTAATGTTTCGAGGGAAAAATCCCATTTCTTTTTTCCAAGCGAGTTTTCGGTGTTTCTCAAAAAAACTTATTAATTCGACTCTCGAGTGATATTTTTTATTTAAAATAGTTTTTTTTTTATGGCACATTTTGAAAATCTAGAACACATTTTCTTTGGGAGTTGGGGAAACTCGTGCATGCCTTTGGCCTTTCATGCAACCCCATGCAAGTCCAAACCTACCACGAGTTTTCCGGTTTTTCTTCTAACTTTAGAATATACGTCCTCGAACGAAGTGTGTAATTTTTTTTTTAATCGACCATCTATTCAAAAGTACAAACATTCTATTCGAGAGGTTCATTCCAAAAAAAAATTCATCAAAAATGTTAGAAAATTACCCAAAATTACGTCGTGAATGGCCTTTTGTGTAGCATGCCAATCGACGTGAAGTGAGTAGGCCTTACCCAAGCAAGATGGCCTTTCCCTCGCCCTTAAGCCTAAGAGCAAGATGCATTGGGATAGTTGTATAAGATATTCTCTTGCTTAACCTTCTTGGGGCTCTTTGTGAACTCGATAATGCGTTTGAAAACATAATAAGAAAATTATCAGCAAATACTCTCGTCAAAGCATGATAGCAGCAAGACAACATGATGAAGTGTAACTTCCCTAATGTGCCAAGAAATGCACATGATCAAGATTAAGGTGTTGTGGAAAACTTGAGCAATAGTTGTTACGGGACCATGTGGACTCCATGGAGTTAGTCAACATGCCAATATCAATTGTGGATGACATTCCACACCATAAAAGAGGCCAAAAAATGTCATCAAGAGAGCTCTATATTTGCATTATTTCATCCAAAAGGGCTCCATACTTTTAAGTTCTATCCACTGGAGCTCTGTGTATTCATATCAATGAAATTACATCCAATAAGATTGCAAGAACAAACTAGGAAAAACTACCACAATGGATTACGGGAGTTCCCAAACTCAATCTTCACCATTTGATTTTCTAACAAAGAGCTTGAAGCACTAATTCAAGTTTTTTTTTTTGTAGTGGAACTTATGCTATTTAAAAACGTTTAACAATCACCTATAGATTGTTAAGGCTTTATATAATGAGTGCACTACAAGTTCATGACATGCAACCTTGACCACGATGCCAAATGCTCATGTTTTCTTTGTAATTTACACCCACCGCATATCTTGAACTCATGATATCACTCTCAAACTAAGCATATTAAAATATAGCTTCATCTTATTACAGAGAAAATTGATTTGATTCACTATCATATTGATATAATGCTGGTTAACTTATTAACAAAGCATTCATTAAAGGAGAAACATACTCTACTTCAATAAGTATGTTAAGCAATCAATTGAATTGGGAGTGGTTAATTATCAAGTTACTAAAGCTTCTTTAATGCACTAGTTAAAGTTGAATATATAGATTCTCAAGAAAAGATAGAAATTGTCGAAAAATCTAATGGAAAGGATTCCTCGGTGCATGAATCTACGTCTATCAAATTCAAGCTATAAGTCGACGATAGCACAACTTGATCCGAGCTTCAAAATCACAAGGATCAATACAATTGATTATGTCACAAAGTCGTTAAAGTTGCGGAAACGTGAATAGATCAAACAAGTCAAAACTAGAGCACTACAATCAGCATTAATTGTAAGTCACAAGAACGTTACAACCTGTGGATTATATTATCTACATGTCATGAATCAGAAAAAACTGAAAATAAAGCAATCGACGCAATATAGACACGACTCTGTTTACTAGAAACAATTTGATTAAGTCAAAAATGTGTACACTCTGAATGCATTCATATGTGCCATCTTTTTGAAACAGTACTCTGAAAATAGAGAGAAAGATCGAATAGTTGTGCTATGATTAAATGTCTGATCAATTCATTATCTGATTCATGCATTCATGGATTATCTGATTAATCTTTACACCGACATGCTATTGAATATTTATACATGGTAGCAGTACAAATACAAATCAGATTACTATATGATGTTAGCAGTCACTACTGGACAAAATTTGTTCAGTTGGAGATTCTACGAAAATCATGAGAGCATGAAAATAGATGGTTGAATTGACAATCAACAATCAAATTGATAGTTTTGCGATAACAGCTTCGACAATAGGCTTGACAATTGTCGATTCGAGTGTCTTCGATTGTAGATTTGACGATTGTCGATTCGAAGTTTGTCGAGCTAATAACCGTTTGCAATTTTTCTATCTCTACACATTGTTTGAAAACACATGTATATGCAAAGTATGCGACTGTATAAGTATTTACAGCAAATAAATGGATCTAGATTACTTGTGAGATTATGGATGGGGACGATATGACTCCCAACACTCGCCCTTAAGCTAGATCCTTGAAAGCCTTGATTTTCAAATTCAAGATAGCACAAAAATTCTTGTGTGCTTCCTGACTTAATCCTTCTGTAAACATATCACTTGCCTTGTTCTACAAAATTTCAAACTTAGTTCCTTGTTGAGTATCATGCTCTAGTAGAACTTGTTGGAAAGAGGTGATAATGCAATAACGACTTGTTGAGCATAGCAGAATGAGCCTTCTTTCCTAATGCATGACTATGCCTATCAATATTGAACAAAACATAATGACAATAGTCACGTTCAATCTTTTAGCAACTAACTTTGAAATCATCAGAGCTAAAGTGATTACGTAGCCAAACAATGAAGAATTGAATTATCAGACAAAAGTAATATGAGATCACAGAGATTATGACGTAATACTGAATGCAATACATGATAGATTGACTCAGCAAAATGATGAGCTCAAGACAATTGTGGATTGAAATTGTGTACTCTAAGCTATCTCTGAAAACTCTGTCTAATTTGCACTTTCGTTGATAAGCAGTGAGCGCTAATAGCAAAACTCTAAAAGAACTCTAAAGAACTGAGCTAGAATGCTCAAGAGTGTTCAAGCTTGAAAGCTTAAGAGAGCTTCTACATGATTCGAAATAATAGAAGTATGATTAGCTATTTATACTAAGCAAATGCGGCTAGTCCAGTAGGACAGCTAATTAGGTCGTAGATCTTGATGACCAGTTGGCCATAGTGAGCTGGCATCCATCCAATTAGTACTTCCTGGAATTTACTTGCTAGATGGGTGAGTCTGTAGCTTGAGCGATTCCCGAGTATTTTTGCAGACTGTGTAGAAACATGCATAAAACTGTAGAACTGCATTATAAGTGGATGAAGATTAAAAGATTGATTAGTCGATAATTAGGAGAATAATCCAACACTCCTCCTTAATTTGAATCCATAAATGCTTTGACCTTCAAACTTAGTTTTGCACAAAATTTCTTGTGTGCATCCAAGCTTAATGCTTTAGTAAAAATATTTGTTGTCATATCTTGCGTTTGACAGTTTGCAAGACAACCTCTTTGTCTAGAACTTTGCTTCTGACATAGTGATACCTAATTTCAATGTGCTTACCCCTAGAATGAAATCTAGGGTTGGCTGATAAGGCAATGGCACTTTGATTATCACAAAATATAAAATTTTTGGAGCATATTGATTCAGATTGATATCTGAAAGTAAGTTTCTCAACCATATTGTTTCCTTTGTAGCTTGAGACGCCACGATATACTCTGATTCAGTGGAAGATAGAGCTATTGAAGTTTTCTTGCAACTATTCCATGAAATAGGACCATTGTTGAGGAAGAATGTAAATATGACAGCTGATATTTTTACTAAGGCACTAAGCCTCTTTGTCGAGAACTTTACTTCTGACATAGTGATACTTAATTTCAATGTGCTTACTCCTAGAATGAAATCTAGGGTTGGTTGATAAAGCAATAGCACTTTGATTATCACAAAATAAAGTTTTTGGAGCATATTCTTTCAGAAAAACATCTGAAAGTAAGTTTCTCAACCATACTACTTCCTTTGTAGCTTGAGAGGATGCGATATGCTCTGATATCATGTTGGAAAGAGGGAATGACGATTCGATAATTTGAAGTCTGTGAACAAACTATCAAACACACCGAGACGAGCCTTCTTTCCTAATGCATGACTACGCCAATCAATAATTGAACAAACTTATAATGACAGAAGTCATGTTCAATCTTTTAGCAACTAACTTTGAAATCACTAGTACTAAAGTGATTTTGTAGCCAAACAATTTAGAGTGCAAAGTGATGCACAAAATAGCAACGTTGAAGTATTCAACAGATCAGATGAAACAATAAGAGATTTATCAATTACAAATAACTATACAGAGGCATACATTCTGATGTTAGATTTCTTGTGCTCAGGCTTAAACAAATCGTTCAAGTAATGAGCATCCTGAAAATCGAAGGTCGACTACATGTTTCGGACCTTCACATTTTTTTCCTTTGGAATTTTTTGTGGCTTAAACGTTTTTAAGACACCTTTGCCTTTTTCGCACCTTTGCAAAAAATGCAACACAGTGGCCAGAATGCCTTGGAATCCATTTCAGGCCCACCTTCATCTTTTTCGCATTTTTCATTGCCTTCGCTCTAGAGGAACCTTCGAAATTTACATACCTTCAATCTAAGGGCACCTTCGGGTTTTTTGGGTTTTTGCTACATTGGCAAACTGACGTCGCCAACTTATCATCAACCCTAAAAATAGTTGGACAATCAAATATCCCAAGGGCGGTTACCAACTTTTTTACATATACAAAACTGGACTAAATGGTAGTTACGGCACATAAGATATTTATCTCTCGACACTTGTAAATATATATACTAGCTGAATCAAGCTATGTATGTATTCTTTTTTCAATCAGAGTTATCTGTAGCCAACGTTATCATGCTCATCAAGTTGAAGTTATTACTTCAAGCCATTGTACTCACTGTTGATATTAATCAGAGTGCAATTTTTGTCTCACTATTGTATTATTCATTTGCACAATTTGTATGAATCATTCTTCTTAAATATTCCTGCTGCTAATTGTTGCATACACGCCTACGCTCAAAGCTTCGAGCTTTGAGCTTCCGTTGTCGATCATCCCCACATTTTACGACATGGTATCAGAGCGGGCATTTCAGTAATCTGCATCTCTACTATGGATTATCAGTCTTGTTTCTATCAAGATGTCTTTCTAGCAAACGTGCAGCCAACAATATTCTAACAATCATTGTTTTCTACCAACGATCTCGTTCAACCATAATGGATCCATCATCTAGTTCATCTCTCATTGACAAACTTGATGGAGATAACTACCATCTCTGGAAATTCAAGATGAAGGTTATATTTCTAGCCAAAGAACTATGGGACATGGTTGATGGTACAGAGCTCAAACCAGAAGGTGATACAACCATCATCACCAAGTGGAGACTGAGAGATGGCAAAGCATTTGCCATGATCACCCTCAATATCAAGGATACTCAGATCAACCACATACGTGCCGCTCATACTGCTAAGGATGCATGGGACTTCCTAACAACTCTCTATGACATCAGAGACGTTACTTCCGAGCTTCATCTGAGAAAGAAATTCTTCACCCTCAAAATGTCTGATGCAGATAATTTTTCGAGTCATCTCAACACTTTCAAAAATCTTTTGGAGTAGATGACTACAACTGGCTCAGTCATAGAAGATTTCGATGCACTCGTGACTCTATTATCGAGTCTACCTGAAGCCTACAAAAATTGGGTAATGGCAATTTCTACCCAGGAGCACCTCACTCTATCAAGAGTAATTTCACTGCTCCTACAAGAGGAGATCAGAAGATGAACATCCTCCTCAGGCTCAGGATCGGATCCCCAAGGGATCTACAAAGTCAGACTATACTGACAATAAGAGCAACATGCAATCTGGACCAAATTCCGGTTCATGATCGAAAGCTCTTCATCATTCCAACCAGAGCAGAAACTTTTATGCAGATATTGTAAGAGGACTGGCCACGAAACCAAGGACTGCTGAACTTTGAAATACAACACGAAAGAAGAAACAGTTCCAACAACAAGCACATAGTGCTACAACCAGTCACACAAATTAGCAACAACAAGAAGATGAAGCAGCTTTCATGACCAAAGTCGGAGAACAACATGATATCGATTCCTAGTATCTAGATTCCGGAGCAACTCAACACATGACTCACCATCGTGACTAGCTCAAAGACTATAAGTCATTCACCCACTCTCGAGTTGTGCAACTTGGAGACAACTCATCAGATTCAATTGAAGATGAAGGAACAGTCAGAGTTGAATTCAAAAAAGGTGAGATCAAGTTGTTGTCCAACGTTCTCCACGTTCCAAATCTAACCAAGAATCTGCTCTCAATTAGCAGAATCACCGATTCAGGTCGGAGTGTCAAATTGAATACAAAAGGCTACACAATTCTTGACAAATTCTGGAAGGTTCTAGCCTACGGAAGAAGAAGCGGCTATCTTTACAAACTCAACCATTGCTACTCTTCTAACAGTCAAGCTCTTCACACAGCCACTTCTGAATCAACTGATATGTTGTGGCATTTCAGACTTGGCCATCTTAACTTCAACAGTATTCAGCAAATGTCAGTTCAGAATCTAGTACAAGATCTGCCTTCTGTCAGCAAGCCAACTTTTCCATGCGAAAGTTGTATTATCAACAAGCATGCTAGAAGTCCCTTCATTTCAAACTCAGCTCATACATCCAAGGGCTTGTTTGACCTTGTACATAGTGACATTTGTGGACCAATGCAGACTGCTTTTTATTTTCTAACCTTCATCGACAACTTCTCTCGAAGGACTACCACCTACTTTATGAAGAACAAATGTGAAGCATTTAAGTTCTTTAAGCAGTTCAAGGCGTCTGCAGAAAACCAGACCCAGAGGAAGATCAAGGATCTATGCATAGATGGAGGGGGAGAGTATATCTCGACAGAATTCAAGGAGTAGTGCAAGGCCAATAGGATACATCAACAATATACAACCAACTACTCACCTCAGTCCAATGGTGTAGCTGAACGGAAGAATCAGACACACATCGAAAGTGCCAAGAGCATGCTGGCCCATGTCTCTCTTCCAAAGAAATTCTGGACAGAAGCTGTTACTACAGCTGCCTATTTGCAAAATCGATCCATCACCAAAGCCCTGAATGGCAAGACACCTTATGAGGTGTGGACATAATCAAAACCATCACTCAAAAATATTCGAGTGTTTGGATGCATCGCTTTCGCTCATATCTCTGAAGATCTAAGAAGAAAACTGGATGATAAGAGCAGAAAAATGATCTTCATCGGTTATTCCCTAGACCACAATTCATACCAGCTCTACAATTTGAATACCAAGAAGGCATTCACCAGTAGAGATGTCATTTTTGTGGAAGACCAGTTCATCGACCACAAAGAAAAAACTGCTGATAAATCCGACCCAAGGATCTAGCAACCAAACAATTCTAATCCAGATATTCAACTATAGAATATCAACACTAACTCAAACAATGAGTCAGAACCTCAACGAGTCAATTCACATCAGAGGACCAAAGTTCAACCCAAAAGGTCGAACAGGTCCAGACAGCCTCCATCCAGATTTATGGATGATCCGGAGGTCTACTACTTTGTGCAGGAACCAAACACCGTTTCTGAGGCAATGTCTATTCCTAATGCTGACCAGTGGAAAGCAGCGATGGACACCAGATTTGATTCTCTAATGGAGAATCAAACATGGATAGTCACTGAGCTGCCAAAGGATCGAAACCCAATTCCATGCAAATGGACATTCAAAACGAAGTACAATGCTGAAGGAAGGCTAAATCGTTACAAGGCCAAGCTAGTTGCCATAGGCTTTTTCCATATTCCAGGTCTTGATTATTCAGAAACCTTCAACCCAGTTGTCAAACATGCTTCAATCCGCATACTCCTCTCCTTTGCAGCCGCAACGGATGTTGAAGTCCACCAAATGGATGTCCAAACTGCTTTCCTCAATGGAACCATCGAAGAGAAAATCTATATGACGCAACCAGAGGGATACAAACTCAACAACAAGCATCAACACCTTGTATGCAAAACCCACAAGGTCACCTAGAGCCTGGTTTCAGAAGATCAACGCATTTCTGATAGAGAATGGTTTTATTCCAAACTTGGTAGACTCGCATGTTTATTTCAAGTCTATATCAGATTACTTCATCATCATCACTTTTTATGTAGATGATACACTCTTATTCAGTAACAATCTGAATCTAATGAAGGATACAAAATGCATGCTGGCCCAGGAATACAAGATGACTGTTGACATGGGTCCAACTTACTATTGTCTCGGAATCCAAATCCAACGAGATTGACCCAACAGACTGATTTTTATCAATCAGCAACAATATCTCAACAACGTGCTGGAAAAGTATGGAATGGCCAACTACAAACCAAGTCACTTTTCACTCAACCCTGGACTAAAGTTATCAAAGGAACAGTCTTCTCAAATTGAGACAAAAAAGGAAGAGATGAAGTACTACCCGTTTCAATCCATCATCGGCTCACTGATGTACGCAATGATCTGCACACGACCAGACCTTGCATATTCGATCAGTGCACTTAGCCAATTTTTGTCAAATCCAGGCTTAACTCATTTAAAGCACTAACAAATGTCATGAAGTACATCCAAGTAACGAAAACTCTCAGCATCTGCTACAAAGGCAACCACACTGCCAACATCCTTGAAGCCTACACAGATGCGGATTGGACAGGAGATGTCGACCCAGAAAATCAACTTCTGGATTTGTATTTTTATACAACCAAGGCCCAATCCTTTGGAGCAGCCGGAAGTAGACCTCAGTTGCATTATCATTGTTACCAACTTTTGTACATATACAAAACTTGAGTAAATGGTAGTTAAAGCATAAAAGATATTCGTCTCTCAACACTTGTAAATATATAAACTAGCTGAATCAAGCTATGTATGTATTCCTTTTTCAATCAGAGTTATCTATAGCTAGTGTTATCACACTCACCAAGCTGAAGTTATTACTTCAAGCCATTGTACTCACTGTTAATATTAATCAGAGTGCAATTTTTGTCTCACTACTGTATTGTTCATTTGTGCAATTTGTATGAATCATTCTTCTTGAATATTTTTGCTACTAACTGTTGCGTTTCCGTTTCTACACATCCCACGCTCAAAGCTTTGAGCTTCCACTGCCGGTCATCCCCACGTTTTACGACATCTGACATAATATTGAACGCAATAAGAAGATAGATTGATTAAGTAAGTAGCATGTACAAATCAGATGATGAGAGCACAAATCAATAGTGGATAAAACTCGCGTACTCTAAACTATCTCTAAGTAGCTGAAAAAAAAACTCTGTTTGATGCACTTGCATTGATAAACAGTATGCGCTACTAGCAATACTCAAAATAGAACTTTGTAAAACTGGGCTATTTAAGTCTTTGATGATCAACTATTTATACTAAAGAAAATTAAGCTTATCCGGTTAGGACAGCTAATCAGGTCGTAAATTGCAATTGGCAGTTAGCCGTAAATGCATTATCATCAATCCAATTAGGACTTCTCGAAAATTTACTTGCAAAGCAATTAGGCACACAAATAAAACTAAAGAATTTAATAATAAAATGGATGTAGATTAAAGATCGATTATTTTGCAGAACATTCTTTTTTTGTTTTGAGCAAGTTGCTAGTTCTAATTCTGACTCTGCTTCTACGACTACTTTTGATTTGAATCGAATTGATTCACCTTCTTATTTTTCTATTGCTTCTTTGAGCTTTTCTTGGTGTATATAGCCTACGAGTCTTCAATGGAGGATGAGGATGCATTATTCCTACGAATCTCCACTGAACCTATTGCTACCATCTGCTCTGATAGACTTTTGAATTGATTTATGTGATTTTAAATAGAATTACCTTCTAACACTATGAGTGAAAATAATATCCTTCTTAGATGCAGTTTTGAAGTGACATCCCTCACTTTGTAGAGTGTGCTCAGAATGTCCCAAGTATATTTTGAAGTTTGGGCTTATTTGATATGGCCAATATGTGTGTTGGAATCATTGAGAATGATTAAGGAAAATGCATTACCATCCCTAAGCTTCCATTTTGAAATGGCTTGCTTATCGATAGTGGGAATCAACTCGACACCCAAGACTATTTCCTAAAGTTCTCTAGCCATTAGCACTACTTTCACCTTGAATTTCAATAGATGGTAATTCGTTCTATCAAGCTTGTCTACCATTATACTAGACTTCGATTGCAAATCCATTGAGAAATTTGAGATGGATATATGCAGATAGTAGATTGTGTAACTTCAAAACAATTCAGTAAATGTCTACTTTGTATCAAAATGTAGAAGTTCTGATATAGTATGCTCTATTAGGTTGACCACTTAGACATTAAGCTCTGATACCATGTCAGAAAATCTGATGAAAAGCATTCCTCAATGCATGAATCTACATCTATCAGATTCAAGCTATAAGTCAATGATAGCTCTACTTGATCTGAGCTTCAAAATCATAAGGATCGATACAATTGATTCCGTAGACACACACAAGCTTGTTAAAGATGCAAAAACATGAATAGATCAAGCAAGTTAGAATTAGAGCATTACAATCAATATTAATTGTAAGTCACAAGAACGATACAACCTACGAATTATATTATCTACATGCCATGAATCAGACAAAACTGAAAATAAAGAAATCGACACAATAAAGACACAACTCAGTTTACTAGAAACAATTTGATTAAGTAAAAAATGTGTAGTCTGAGTGCATTCAGATGCACGATCTTCTTGAAATAGTACTCTGAAAACAAAAAGAAAAATTGAATAGTTGTGCACTGATTACATGTCTGATCAATTCATCATCTAATTTATGCATTCATGGATTATTTGATTAGCCTTTACACTGAAATGCTATCAAATATTTATACATGGTAGCAGTACAATTGCAAATTGGATTAAGACACTATGCACAACCATTTGCATGATGGATGAATTTATAGACCCAACAAAAGGTAGGAGTTAAGAGAAATACTCTTTGTGACTTTTCATGTGGGTGGTAGCCCCACTATTTATCCACCAAGGGTCATCTTTACCAAAAACTTGGACACCAAAAGTGGATCCTCAAGGTCACTACCTTCATGAATTATATTTTCTTGCTTGCCTTGTGCCTCCTTTATCTTGAAGCACTCCTTTGCCAGATTCCCTCTTTTACCACAAAACCAACACACTGGAATTTGTTACTTGCCTCCAATAGGTAGCCTCCTATTGATGCCATAATGAGGAAGTATTTGTACACAAAGTACACACTCTTGAAATGATTCTAAAAAATGACTTTGTGACCCTCAAGAAACTAGATTTGAACATATAAAAAAACTAGAAAGATCTACAACTTATCTAGATCAAAAATTTTAGAATCAATCATCACCAAAATCTAGACATCTTGGAATATAGACCTTGCCTAGATCACAAAAATGAAGGCTTGCAAGATCTGAATCAAAACACACAAAAATCAGATCCAAACACCCCTATTGGACTCACTCAAATACAAAGAATCTAATCTTAAGAGTTGGATTGGAGTTGATAAGTTTTGATGCCAATCTATGTCCTAGTTTTCCACCAATCGTAACTAGCTTGAAAAATTGGATGGAATTGACACCCAAAGATTAACCAAGATTGTACACTTAAATATGGACTGCTCCCTATTCTGGACACTTAATGGGATCACAACTTCACCCTCACACTCTCACAAAGAAATCTTGACTAGAATCAATATAGGCTTCATACAATCATATGTTAATTCTAGACCCAAAATTGAGATTTAAGACCTTCACAAGGTCTCAAAGGTCCACACTTCTCTCCACGTTTTGATCTCAAATCAGAACTACAAAAAATCAAATTTTGGCACCTGACTAACACATCAAAACATAATATCAGATTATCCAAATCCACCCATAGATTTAAGATCCTTGTAGATTTTCCAATTCCTAGCACAAGGAATTTCACCAAAATATTCAAAAAACAATGATAGATCCAAAATTTACAATGCTACCACTTGATAGAAACTAGCCATCTCAAAACTAGCTTTTTCCTCTCAAAACTTGCTAATTTTGGACTCTCTTTGGATCAAACACTCAAAATCTTGTACTTGGCTTTGATATCATGTTAAAACACTTAGAATTTGCTTCGAACAGAAACACAGATCATGCTACATAGTAACACAGACAGAAAACACTCTCCACAACAAGCTCACATAGCAACTGTATTTCTCAAAGTGAAATTACACTGTACATATAGTTGTTCACTCAGGCAACCCATGCATGACCCAGGTTGTCGTTGGTGGGATGCGTGTCCCGTCGACTTGCCTCATGGTGAGGCCAACTGACCCTTATCAACTGATAGGACCCACAGTACAGTAGCACAGTGATTCTACTTTAATTCTAACTCTCTCCCTTAAAGTAGAGTCTACTTTTATACAGTCATATACATAGTTTTAAAGTCAACAAACTTTAAGTACAGAAAGTTTAGATCTAAACTTATCAAACTTTTCTCCAACAAGTGGCTTAGTGAAAATATCAGCTAGTTGTTCTTCTGTGCTACAATGAACAACATGAATTTAACGACTCAGCAACCTCTCACGTATAAAGTGATACTAAATCTCAATGTGTTTAGTTCTCACATGGAACACTGGATTCTTTGCTAGCTGAATGCCACTCTGACTGTCGCTATGTAATGTTGTGGAATTTTTCTGTTTCATGCCAACTTCTTCCAAGATTTGTCTCAACCATATAGCTTCATGTGTTGCACTACACATTGCCTTATACTCTGCTTCTGTGGTGGAAAGAGCAATTAAAAATTGCTTCTTACTAGACCAGAAAAAGCAATACCACAAAACTGGAGTACATACCCTGTGGTGGACTACGATCATCATAGTCACCTCCCCAATCCGCATCCACATAGCCACACAACTCAAGTAAACCATCATGCTTCCTGTAAATCAAGCCATAATCTGAAGTGCCTTCACATAACGCAAAATGCGTTTAGTTGCCTTCCAATGCGTTTCCGTAGGTGCTATCATAAACTGACTTACAATGCCAACAACATAGCATATATTTTGGTCTAGTCGTGGTAAGGTAAATCAAGCTCCCTACTAACTGCCTATACAGTGTAGCATCAAATGACTGTGACTCATCAAGCTTAGAAAGCTTTTTACCTGGTTCAATAGGAGTATTCACTGGTTTGCAATCCTGCAACCTAAACCTGTGCAGCAACTCTTTGACATACTTCACCTGTGTTAAACCCACTTCGTGTCCTTTTTGCCACACCTCTACTCCAAGGCAATAATGCATCAGGCTGAGATCTATCATCTCGAATTGTTCCATGAGGTCTTTCTTGATCATATTTATCATCTCTTGATTATTTCCCGTAATAATCAAGTCATCAACATAAAGAACGATCAAAGCAACCATACCATCAAAGCATAAGACATATAGATTTGGATCAGAATGTGTTTTCACCATCCCCTTTGAATGAAAGTAGGCATCAATCTTGCTATACCACGCACGTGGTGCCTGTTTAAGACCATAAGTGCTTTTTTCAAGCGACATACTTTCTTTTCCTGTCCCTTCATTGCAAAGCCTTCAGGTTGATCCATGAACACCTCTTCTTCTAACTCACCATTTAGAAAAGCAGATTTCACATCCATCTAATGCAAAGGTGGTTCACATCCTTCACAAAGCAACGATCATGGGCAAATTCTACTTTCAACTTTTGATCAGTAATGACTCCAACAGAAAGTAGTTTTTTTTTAAACCTGGTACATAAAGTACCTCCCTGATCGTCCTGCTTTTGCCATCAGGTAGTTGGATTGAGATGGTGCCTATCCCCTTGATCTTGCACACCTCACCATTTGCTTGTGAAACGGACGTTCCATTATCCAACACTTTCAAGCTACTGAACCAATTCTTGTTACCTGTCATGTGTCTTGTGGCTCCCGAGTCAATATACCCCGCTTGATCATCTTGATTAGATGACAATGCAGATATGAAGATGCTAGAGTCTTCAATCTCACCCTCATTGACAAGGTTACCTACTTTGGTTTCTCTTCTCTTGTTCCGCCAGGAATTTACGACATTCACTCTTCCAATGGCCCTTTTTACCATAATGGAAGCACTTGCCTTTCTTCTTGGTCTTATTGGAAGATCTCTCATCCTCCTAAGTCTTGGCAAATTGCTGCTTAGATTTCTTCTTGCCCTTGCCCTTGCCTTGTTTTTGGCATGTCGCAAGTGCCTAATTGTCAGTATTTTGACGTCTAGCTTTCACCATTTCTCGCTGTTGCTCTTCCCACATCAAGATTCTTGTGAGCTCGTCAAAGGTTGGCAATCTTTCTCTTGATGCTATTCCGCTCACAAACATCTAATAGGGTTCTGCAATGCCGCACAATGCATTGTGCACCACCTCCACATCACGTATGCGCTCACCAATAGAATGCAGTTCATCCCTCATTGTCTTGATTCTGGTCATGTACGTCTGAATGTGCTCTCCTTGTTCCATTCGGGCACTATTCAACTTTGACTTCAGAAACATGATTCTTGACGGATTTGACGTCTCGAACTGCTCCTTTAGCACATCCCATGCCTGTCTGGGTGTAACAGCATCACAAATGTGGGTAATGATGTGATCCTTCAATGACAAGTTAATAAAGGTCAAAGCTTTCCTCATCTTTTTGTTGAACGCTTTGATATCCGCTTTAATTGATGGCCTTCTCTCATCACTTGTGATGACTTTTCACACGTCTTTCTCCATCAGTTTGTTTTTCATTTTGAATTTCCACACTGCATAGTTGGAAATCTCGTCCAATTTGCTACTTTCACTCAAAATGGACTCTCCCATGTTTGCCATCACAAAACTGCTTGAAACTTCTACCGTAGGCTAAAAGCAGTATGTCGAGGCCAACTGTGATGTCATAAGTTGAAAATAATGACCTGCACTTTTTTGCTTACCAGGCCACTCGTCGCTTTTCCACCAATTTGAAAGCGAAATCGACGTCGCCTTCCGAAATGCACTCAGTCGTCAACTCCCAACTACGTGTCCAACGAAATGGTGAAATCACTTTTGGCGCACTCCAAACACTTTCTCCGCTGCAATCACTCTGTTTTGTTGTACCTTACTTGCATGTACAGTCTGGGTGCCCTTCGTTTGGAGGTTATAGCCTTTCGTTTGGGTCAAAACGGATAAAGGAGGCAAAATTAAGAGCTTTTCGTGTTTTTAAACTGTTTCTTCACCTTGAAGAAACTTCACACTTCACTTGTGAAGGGACCCAACTCCAATTTCAGTATGAAATTGGAGTTGGAGGCCATAATGCTCTTCAAGTCCCTTTAGCCCACTTCAAGGCTCCTTTCAAACCAACCCAATGGTTTATCTCAAACCAATGGCTCACAGTACTTCTTAAGGATGTTATCTTGGCCCTTGATCATACTAGTTGTTGATCCAATGGCCTCTGGCCGATTCGCGTGCTGATGATCACTCTTGCAGCCGCTAGACACTACGAAGCACTGGGCATAAAAATGGTTTGGGCGCAAGAACTCAGCCGCGACCTCCTCTGCACCCTTTCTTGATTTTTCAAGGCTATGGCTGCCAGATTAAATCCGTTCCAGCTACTCAGATGCAGCATGGCTATTCACGGCCTCTGGAAATCTTCTTCTTTGCATTAGGATGCCTTTGTTCTTGCTTTTATAGCTCAGGTAATGGTCTGCTACCGCTCAGAAACCAAACTTTTGTTCTTCCAAACCCTAGGCCAGGGTTTTCCTTGGAAATACTGATCTTGATTGACTGTTCACAGCCCTCTGACTAGCCAATCTGGTTTTTCTAACGTCGTCCTACTGCTGGAAAGCTAATGCTTCAATCCGTTTGTCAAACGGTGTCCAATTGAATGCACACTGACTGCAAACACCATATAGCCTGCTTCAAAATTTCAAAATTCCGTTTGCTGAGGTTCTGATTCAGCCGACAACCCTTGTTTCTGAATCCTCACACAGTCTCAAGCTCACCAAGCTTCTGTGTGCCAAACTCTCTGCACCAGTGTTTCTCCTTCCGTCTTCACCCGCCGTAAATCTTGAACTCTCAGAAGATAGTTCTCCCGAAGCTCTCTTCAACGACGATGATGTATTGTGTACACTCCCTGTACGGCTCTGATACCAACTAAGAATTCGCTTCGAACAGGAACACAGATCATGCTACACAGTAACACAGACAGAAAACACTCTCCACAGCAAGCTCACATAGCAACTGTATTTCTCAAAGTGAAATTACATTGTACATATAGTTGTTCACTCAGGCAACCCATGCATGACCCAGGTTGCCGTTTGTGGGACGCGTGTCCCGTTGACTTGCCTCGTGGCGAGGCCAACTAATCCTTATCAACTGATAGGACCCACAATACAGTAGCACAATGATTCTACTTTAATTCTAGCTAAAACTTCTAAAATGGATTCATTCAATCCGCAAGAGTAATTGGTTGCATTACTATGTTCATCTCCATCAAAACTAGCACTTATATTTGACACAATGTAGATCTATAAGCAAGAGCAATCTAAACAACACACCAAACTCCAATCCAAATCCATCTGCGTCGAGGCCATGACAATACCAACCAAGGCCAACATGCCCAGTTCCTTATCAACCCAGAAAACCATCTGTAGTCAATCAGCCTGTGCCACATGTACAATCTCATATGGTTAATACTACTTATGTCGATCCTACTACCTACTACATAGTGGATCCCAATGCCAAAGTCTCTCAAGCAGAGGCTACCTATTCTTGTGATAGGGCACAATCGGCTTATGATCCCAACCAACCCCTCTAATTGACAATTCTGCTCTGACACAGTTGTGACGGAGTAGGCTACGACATTATTACAAGCGTTGCTACTTCTAGGAGATTTACTAATTGACGTTTGTTATGTGTGTTTGAATGTGTGTTTGTATGTCTGTAACCTAAGTCATTTTCTGATAATGTTTGTTGTGTCGTCAGTGTAGCATAGGGGTCCGTCACTGGGAGCGGCAACCTCGCCTTCACCTGCATAGCAAGAAGAGAGAGGGAGAGAAGAGAGAGGAGAAAGAGAGTGGAGAGAGGGAGAGAGAGAATGCCTAGGTTGAGAAAGGCTTTGGGGGCTCAAGCGCCTACCCAAAGCTATTCTATCCCAACATAGAGAGAGAGAGAGAGAGAGAGAGAGAGAGAGAGAGAGAGAGAGAGAGAGAGAGAGAGAGAGAGAGAGAGAGAGAGAGAGAGAGAGAGAGAGAGAGAGAGAGAGAGAGAGAGAGAGAGAGAGAGAGAGAGAGAGAGATGGAGAAACCAAGAGAGTTTTATTAGAACGAGAATGGAAGATGATACAATACTTATAGATTTTAGAGATGAGCCTCCTTCACTCTCATTGGCCACTTCATTGGGGCAAGGATTCTAATCCAAGCCTTTAAAATAGACACAACTTAAATCTATTAGTGCTAAGAAAGCACAAGGGCACTCACATGATTCATGTGAGTTATAAGTTGGGCCCTTTGAGCTTTTTTATTTGCAACTTGACTTAGGGCCTCTAATGTCATTTTAGAGTTTTAAGCCCCTAGTCTCTTATTCCTAGGAATTACACCTTGCTACTTGTGCTGGGTTGGGTTTACTTGCTTAGGATGTCATTGCCCTCACACTTATTACCCTACTTACAATGTACTATGGCGAGGCCCACTAGGTAAGGCTTGGCCAACAATATTTCAAGTGGTGGGACCCACTTGTTTATTACTATGTAGGAAATACCCACAACAGGGTCCATGGCCCAAAGTAGTGCCGGTCCGTCGGCACTAGGCTGGAACTGTCGTGAAGGGGCGCTGTTGTCGGTTCTTTTATTGTTGGGACATGGCTGCTTCAGAAAAAGCGTGGATAGAATTCGCTTACGTAAAACTTGAGGCTTTATTAGTGGATGATCAGCAATAACTGGGACCTGCCAGATTTTCAATAATATCCATAAGGATCTGGTGGCCATTCCGGATAATCTTGTTCATCAACAATTGGGTAGTTGAGGCATTCCATCAGAGTATCCCAAGATAAAACTGGATCCTCATAGATTGGCGCAACTGGTCCCAACATCATGGACTCCCCCAAATCATAATGTGGATATGACATGCTTGCTTGGCTCTCTTCTCTGTCCAGGTATTCATGGTATGCCATAACTGAAGACTTTCCTCAGCAGTCAATATCAAAGATTTAGGACAAGGCTTTGTCATTGTAGGTGTTGGTGCTTGCTGTACTGGAGGCCTATTTGGGCTTGGATTCCCTGGATTTGGCCTTTGAAGAATGGATATACCCGGATTTTGCGTTGGTTTGGGCCGCTGCATTATGGAACAATGAGACTTTGGTTGAATCTTGATTGTTGAGGGACAATCATCACCTTTAGTCTGCCCTTGGTCATTGCACTTCCCCGTTGAAGGCTGCATGATGGCACTTTTCCTTGGCTCTTGTGCTGAATTGCCTTCAAGTTGCCTTGTTGACGCTAGTCCCCTTTGTACTTCATCACTAAGAATTCTTTGTACTGATTGCGCCGAGAGACTTGGTAAAATCCGTTGGACTTCGTCGGATGCCAATTTCTTGACTTCCTCAATTACCATTGGCGTGATGGATTCTACCATCTCTGTTTCTGTGACGGTTTTACTTGTTTGCCCGAGGGTATCTTTGGTTACTTTGGGACTTTTGCCAGATTGTCTTCTTCATCACTCGCTTCATAGCCCGGTGGCACTAAGATTTTTCTTTTATAGTGCGTTTGAGGTGGAAGGGTACCCCAGGTGCATGTTGGTCTACATAGGCCAAATGCCTCCTGCTATTTGTGAATTTCTCATCGGGCAATCTCGACATGGATGATTAACTCCGCATTGTGAACACGAGGGATCAAATGTTGACGGATCCCCTCGGTGTGGACATTCAGCACAACGGTGTTTTCCTCCACGTCCATAGCACCTAACTGATTGCAGTATTTCATCACCTCTAAGTTGATAGGCATACACCGGTAACAAATTCCCCTTATGTTTCAGCAAGAAACTTTTTTAATTTCGATAATCCTACAAGGGCGGTCTCCATAGTTCAGCACTAGAATGTCGCAAAGTAGCTGGTTGGTGAATTGCTTCAAGGTTTGCCCAATGACTCTAGTGCTCCAGCCTTTTTTTTTGTTTTTTGGGAGATGGAGGAAAAGAAAAAGAGAAGAGAATCAGTAAACGGTGGATTAGTATGGATGAGAATAGAGACAAAAATGGATTTATCTAGTAGAGAGATAGAAGATGGAATAGAGATGGGACAGAAGAATGATGGATGGATAGTGGTTGATGTGGAGGGAACTGATCGGCTTGATCTGAGGTTCATTCACTTGATTCGGTCCAGGGATGTTGGATCTTGATGGATAATGTGACTGCAACCTAGATTTGACAAGATCTGATCAGTTTCAGTTGGCTAATAGTGTGATTTTAGCCCTTTTTCACGGTTTTTTTTTTTTTTGAGATTTCTTCATACCTGAGTGAATCAAACCCTCAACCTTCCTACAGTAGCTGTATCTGGATCATTTCTAGACAATGTGAGTTTTGCAAGAGTTCTTGATGGACAGATTTGTCAGGATCTTCAAAAAACTTAGTTTTTTGGCACTTTTTCTTAGGTATTTAAAAATCTAACCATTTGATCTTCACAAAAATTTCACATTAGCCATATCTAGGTTATATCTATCTATAAACCTCTTTGCAAAAGTTACGTTTCAGCAGATTTCAAAAAATCATGGAAAAAGTGCATTTTTTTTAGGCCTTTTGTAAAATTTTAAGATTCTCTGGGAATAAACCCTCTCAGACCGGTAGAAACTTGTATCTAAGTCAGATTTACCTGCTCACCAAGCTACAAGAGTTAATTAACAAGGAAACTCAAAAATCTTTAAAAAAAGTGCATTTTTTGGGGTTGTTTTGCAAAATTTTATGATTTTCTGGGAACAAACCCTTGAAGACTAGTATGAACTTGTATCCCAGTTAGATTCAGCTGCTCACCAATCTTCAAGAGTTACTTCCCAAGGAAACTCAAAAAAATCTTGAAAAAAGTGTATTTTTTTGGGGTTTTTTTTTGCAAAAATTTAGGATTTTCTGGAAACAAACTCTTGCAGACTGGTATAAACTTGTATCTCAGTCAGATTCAGCTGCTCACAATGTTGAAAGAGTTAATTCCCAAGGAAACTTAAAAAAATCTTGAAAAAAGTGCATTTTTTTGGGGTTTTTTTGCAAAATTTTAAGATTTTCTGGGAACAAACCCTTGAAGACTAGTATGCACTTGTATCTTAGTCAGATTCAGCTGTTCACCAAGCTGCAAGGGTTACTTCCCAAGGAAACTCAAAAACTCTTGAAAAAACTGCATTCTTTTGGGGTTTTTTGGCCAAATTTTGAGATTTTCTGGGAACTAATCTTTGCATGCTGGTATGTGCTTGTATCTGAGTCAGATCCACTTGCTTACCAAGATACAAGAGTTACTTCCCAGGGAAACTCAAAAATTTACTGTATGAGAAGGTTCTAGGCCCACTTTTTGCTCTTGGGAACCTTCACAGGTGCACGTTTTTGGGATCTAACTCTAGCAGACTTCTCTGCGTCCTTGTCTCAGTGAGATGGAACTTCAGAGAGCTCTGCGAAGGTTACTTCCCAAGGAAACTCAATAATTTGTTGTCTGAGAAGGTTCTAGGCCATTTTTTTTGCTCTTGGGAACCTTCAGAGGGACACTTTTATGGAATTATAGTTACACAACCTCAAGGACAAATGTCATTTTCAAGGCAAACAACGGTGACTCTTTGGAAAATTGTACATTGAGCATTGGTTATAAACATGTATAACAAGACACAAAAGATTCATATCATCCCTTGTTCACATCCATTCCATCTCCCATGTTCCACCATATAATTAATCTTGACGTTTCATCTCACTTTTCCATACATGTTTCAAAACCTCATTTCCACCTCATTGATCATTCTGAATTTCTTCTAGTTCTCAATTGAAGCACTTTGGGAAACAGACAATTCTACAACATCTGCAGTATACCAACGATGCTTTTTCAGAGCTCCCGCTGAGCAATGACAAGCTTATTATAAAAAAGACCTGGGAGGTTTTTCACAACACAACAAGTGGTGTTTTTGCAATTAAATAAATAGACAAGTTACTCACTTGTTGACCATTCAAAGGACACTACTATGTATATGAAAAAAAGAAAAGGGGATCGGTCAAGCCTCTGCTCCAAGCAATTCTTCATGGAGCTCTCAACGATACAATTGACCTCAAAGAAGCCGCAATGTGACAATCACAGTCTGCCAACATCATGTTTTCAAGAGACAGCTATGAGCAACAAACCTTTCATCCATTCATTCACCTCCACCACTACCCCCATATCTGACTCACATCTTACCACTTACCCTCATCTTCATCTCATTATCGTTTATTCACACCTTGTGTTGTTTTCATACCATATTCAAGAACCCAGGCTCTTGTACATCATTCATTGAATCATCAACGTAGGCAATTGGAAATACAACCCATCAAAGAGCCAATCGACGCTCATACTTCTTTAAAGCTTAATCTCCTACGGAGCATAACTTTACAAAAAGTTCCACATCTACAAGCTACACCAACTTTGACTCCTCCAACACCATAAGGAGCGGGGTTCTTTACATTGCCATTAGCATGGGACCGCCAATCCAATAAAGAGGGGGATAATGTTAGCCCCAAGATCCTTCAATTTTAAGAATTTATTGTGGCATGTGTTTTGTAAGCCCACAAGTAAATTCAAATAAAGGCTTAGGAAAACCTTATATTTAGATATTTTGCTACTAAAGTTTAACTATTACAAACAATCATCTGGAATAGTTCAACTTAGAAAGTCTAAGTTTAAGATTTAATTCCTAAGTTCAAAGTTTAAATCCTAAGTTTATTGTAAGTGCACTTAATTTGTTTAGAGAAGGCATTTTACAAGTTAATTAACAATAAGCTTATGTTTAGTCTCATAAGCACATTAGAACATAGGCGCGCTTTGAGACTTTATGTGGGCCCCAAAAAGATTTCATCTCTTTTGAGATTTTAGGCAAAGCCATATTTTAAAAGGCAACAACATGTTCATAAACATATTATAATAATATTGAAAAAGCCTAATTTAACACATTTTCAAAGGGTAGCACCATGTCATTTGATGGGGTAGTCAAAGATTTGATGGATAGTCGGATTCTAAACCTTATTAAAAAAATGTTTCTTGTCATAATACTAAAAACCATTCTAAAGCCCTAAAAGCTAGCATCCCATAGGGCTCCAATAAGATTTTTTTGATATACAACTAGATAGATTTTGTAAGGCAACCACCATATCTATCAATGGGCCCAGTAAAAATTTAATGGGAAATGGCAATTTCCAAAATTGGTGAGACAAGGCATTTGATATATTTGAAAAGTTTCTTTGCTAAATGTTTCTAAAATGGCTAGTCTATAGCACTCCAGAGAGATTGTTTCAATGTCTAGCAAAGATCTTCGACCATATATCAATAAGGTGCTTTGAGACTTTGTGTGGGCCCTTGAAAAGTTTGATGTCTTTTGAGATCTCAACTACACAAATTCATTTAAATATTGTAGGCATCCCTTTATATTAGATTCAACAAAATTCTAGATAGACACATTTTAAGAAAAAGGTAGCACCATGCTATGTAATGGGGGAGACAAAATTTAGATACGTAGTGGGATTTGAAATCAAATAAAGAGAAGGTATTTTGTTGTATAATTGAAAACATTTTGGGGTCCTATAGGGCTCCAAGATGATTTTTTCAAATTTGAGACAGACACATTATTCAAGACACATTATTCAAGGGTGGCACTATGTCTTTCAATGAGCACATTCAAAATTTGACAAGTAATTGGAATTCCAAAATTAATGAGAAGGGCCATTTGACAAATTTGAAAAAATTATTTGGAGCCCTTTACAATAGCTCGTCGGTGTACTAGCCTATAGGGCTCCAAATAGATTTTTACAGAGTTCAGGTCAACACATTTAGTAAGACCAGCACCATGTTCTTCAATGGAGCCATTAAAGGTTTGATGGGTAATTGGAAATTCAAATTCGGTGAGATAGGCCATATGACATATTGATCTATTTGGAGCCCTATAGACTAGCGTGCCAATGTGCTTGCTTATAGGGCTCTACAATGATTTTTTCAAAAGGTAGGTGAAATTAGTCTTGAATGGTGCACTATGTCACTTAAAATTCTTGTTAAAATGTATGATGGGTAACAGAATTCCAAATTTTAGTGAGAAACACATTTTGACATTGTACAAAAAATTATTCTAGAGCCCTATAGGCCAACACACTAGTGTGATAGCCTATAGAACTCCAAAATAAAATTTTTGATGTCTTGGGAAGGATATGGGGTAGCAATATATCTTTCAATGGGAGCAACATATTCCTTATTGCCATTATTGTGGTAGTGTTGGGGCCCAACGATGGAAGGGCAAGGAGAGATGGGGGAGTAGAGGGGGTGGTGGAAGAAAACCCACCACCACCCCCTTGGATGGTGTCTGCAATATGTTGATCCTCTTTCAACGGGCCCATTAAAATTTGACGGGTCTTTGATTACCAATTTCTTGAAAAAGGCATTTTGAATATTAAGATACACTTTTTGGAGTCCCCTAGACTAGCACACCAGTGTGGTATTCTGTAGAGCTCCAATAAAATCATTTGTAATCTAGGTAGACACACTTCAAATTTATTGTACCATTTCTATCAATAGGCCCATTAAAAGTATTAGATTCCCACATTTGTTGAGAAAGAAAATTTGACATAGTAGAAAACCTTTCTTCATGGAGCCCCCTAGACTAGCACATTGGCATGCTAGCCCTAGTGTGCTAGCTTATAGATCTCTATTTTTCTTCAAAGTGTTTGTAAACATGTTTTTAGAATTTGTTGCCATGTCTTTACAAGGTCTGCTCAAAGTTTGATGGTCGGTGGGGTTTCCTACCCTGTAGAAAAATTGATTTTACTTGTTTTGAGAAGCCCTTTTAAAGCCCCTTAGGGCCCCAAATCGATTTTTTTCATAATGTAGGTATACCAAACTATAGTTGCTTGTCTTTAAAACCTCTTAAAAGTTTGATGGGCAGTGGGATTGCCACTTTGTAAAGAAGGTATCTTCACACACTTCAGAAACGTCAAAAAAAAAAGGGTGATTTGACACATTGAAACCATTTATTCACTACTACACATAAGACCTATATTGGGAGGATTCTATAAAAAACTATTTTTGTACAACAATAGGCTTCAAATTGTGAAAAATATATGGGATTTTCAACCATAGGCATAATAATAAAAAAGGACTATTAACAACAAAACTAGAATAAGGTCATCCATTCATGCCCATAAAAAATATAGTACTACCTTATTAATAAGAGAATGAATTTTGTGACACATTAAAAAATTGCACAACATTTGGGCTCCCTATTGCTCCATGCCTACAACATATTCCTATCACCTACAAATTCTATTGTGGTGGGGAATAAGTGGATGTCGAGCACCTATATGATCGACTATAGAAATGGTGGGCTGCCTAGGTGCTAGGAATTCTTCCATTGAGAAACATCAATTATGGATGGATTCAATCACTTATGAGACTAAACAAAATAGGCATCATGGACTAGAAATAGATGAAAACAAAGATGCAAAAATTCTTCCAACCACAAAAACTTGGGAAGATGTGCAAATTGTTGCAGCAGTTGATCCACTTACATCTCTCTCTCTCTCTCTCTCTCTCTCTCTCTCTCTCTCTCTCTCTCTCTCTCTCTCTCTCTCTCTCTCTCTCTCTCTCTCTCATGTGGCCTTCACAGCTCTAAGACGTAGATGTCTTTGCTCCACAAGTGGCTTTGAAGCTTGTAGAATTGGCCATATCTCTGTGTGTGTGTGTGTGTGTGTGTGTGTGTGTGTGTGTGTGTGTGTGTGTGTGTGTGTGTGTGTGTAAACCTAACAATACTAAACAACAAAATTTGCTACTACTCATTACAAGAATAAATTTGTTTGCAATGGTTCCCTAAAGGATAAATCCTAACCACACACGTTATGCTTCATGTTGAGGAGACTATGCTCACTTGCATCCATCCACAACAATAACCGAGTAAGGACAGGGGCACTCTTGTGAGAACTATAGGTGTCTACACATATCCACAATTGTTATCCATTTCGCACCTTGAAGTTAAACCATGAAGCAAGGATTTTTTATAAATCTATATAAGAAGCAAAGATATTCTTTTTCAATTTTCTCAAAAAAATACCCCCTTAAAAAGTTTCTTTTAGCATGTTGACCTTGGATTTGCAAGAAGTAAAGCATGTCATATTTTTATGGAATGATCCTATGTATTTATACGTCTAAAACAAGAGGTCAGAAATACCTCGTTATCATATGAAATCACATTACCAGTAGGCCTCCTATTTAAAAAAAAAAATCACCCATTGTCTTGTTTTTGTTAATGACTTAGAGCAAAATTCTCAAAAAGTCATATAGCCATAAAAATTTAAAATGCCCATTTGGTGAAAAGCAAGTCTCCAAGTACATGTTTCAGTGTAAAGAGATCAAAAGTACAAAGGCCTCCCTCACATCATTCTATCCAACCACCAAGATAAGGGTGTAGGACCAGGTTCAAATTTACAAAATTATGCCACTAAAACAAGGGTTAGTAAAAATATGTGCAGGCCATAAGATTATACTTTATTGAAACAAGAGCTTATACCTTTTGTATGTGTTAACATTGTCCAATGCCCTCATTCAGGTTATCTGTTTCACATTGGATGCCCTCAATCAAGTTAATATTTTTTGCATTGCCTATATACCATTGTGTCCCTCCAACAACTCTAGAAACATATAGTGAGCATTCCACATCCTCAACATTTAAAGTGTCAACCATACTCTTCAAGCTCATCCATAGGAAGTGCATAGATTTTATAAAACTAAAGCATTGTTGTGTAACAAAGAAATCTAATAATCTTTCTATTCATAGCAATCCATTTTTGGAAGCTCATACATGTTACTTGGCTTTTAAAATTAGGGGTACTCTTGATATGTAATTTAAAAACTACATTTACCATTGGACATTGGACATTGTTGTGTAACAAAGAAATCTAATAATCTTTCTATTCATAGCAATCCATTTTTGGAAGCTCATACATGTTACTTGGCTTTAAAATTTAGGGGTACTCTTGATATGTAATTTAAAACTGCATTTACCATTGGACATTGAGTGCTCCATCATGGACTTTTTGATGAGGAATCAAAACACCACAAAATCCAAAAAAAAACCCATTAGTGTTTATGTAGTTAAGACAAAATCATGTTAGCAATTTTGTATGTAGAAGAGGTGATGTATTTGCTTCAATAGAGTTTACATGTGACATGTAAGATAAAATTTGCATATTGTTGCTCAAACTCAAGTCAATAAGATTTTGGTGACTAGAACATATTGCACCAATCTTCTTGTGTTTAAGAGGTGCATTGTCATGGAAAAATAGTATATGATGCCTAGGTCAAACACTGTAGCTCTAATATATAGGCTAGCTAGATTTTATATAACATGCCTACCTCAACCAAATTCAAATAGGAATGCCCAGTGGTACTTTTCTAGGAATTTGTGTAAATCACCAAGAATTGAATCTTCCAAGCCAACGACTTCTTTTGGTAAATTTTTTAGAGTAACCTTGCCAACAACATAGGTGGAACTAAGTTGAGACCCAAGCTCAAGCAATGGATCTTCTACTTTCGAACTGAGAGGTAGTGTTTAATCTTTAGAATCTACGAGAAGACCTTTGTTCTAATGGTCCATCTCTCATTCTAAACTATATTTTTAGGTTTTTTCTAATGTAACTAGCCATTTGGCAAAATAATGTTGCATATGTTAGTAGAGAACTTTACAATGAAACCATAATTTAAAAGTTGGTCAGCACTAAGCAAATTCTTAGTGATGCTAGGAATGAAGAGAACACCATCTATCTTAGTCTTTTTGGAAGGTCCTATGGCACAAGGGAATAGATCCCACACCTTCAACCTTACATTCATGATCATTTGGTATAAAAATAGACTTTATAAGTCCTAAATAAGGTGTGACCGACATGTGGGAGCTAGCCCCACTATCTTTCCACCAAGGATCTTCACCTTTGACACTTGATGATGAAAAGGTTGACATCATGAGTGAGTCCTCGTGAGAACTCTCTTCCTCCTCTTGCCCAATGTTGGCTTGGCCTTGTGCTTGCTTCCTCTTGAGGCATTCTGAGGCATAGTGCCCCATTTTGCTACAATTTTAGCACTTGATCTTCAATTTGTCCTTCTTGAGCTTGACTTGGCTTGATGATGATGTAGATCCTTGATGATCTCCATCCTTTGCTTGCTCCTTTTTGAATGCTCCTCCCGTGCTCTTTGCTTTGCCTTTGCTCTTGAAAAATAAGGCTTTGTTATCACCATCATTGATGGAGAGCCTCTCCATCCTTGCTTTGATGTGAGCCTTCCGACTCTCCTCGGCTATCAGCACACTTTGAAGGTCTTCAAGTGTAGGCAATTTACCCATTATGGCATAAATTTGGACAAGGATGGCAAAATCATTACTTAAGCATTTCAAAACAACTTTCACAAGCACTCTCCTTAATACATTCACCAATATAGGCAAGCTCCTCATTCAAATCTTGCACTCTTAAAACAAATTGATGTCCACTCTCACTCTTCATTGAAGAACTTGATTCTTGAGGGAAAGTAATCTTGAGGTGTTCTTGGACTCATAGACCTTTTGAAGAGTCTCCCGAGCCTCTTGGGCTGAGGTACATGCTCCTACTTGAGAAAATCATTTGCAACATTCATCCTAATACAATGGAGTGCAATCTTGCATTGACTCTTCTTGTATTTAGTTGTCTCTTGTGGATGGATTGGCTCATATTCCTCTCCAAATTCACAATATCCATCAAATCTTGCATAACAAGGAGGGATTCCATTCTTAACTTCCAAATTGAATATTAAAAAACTCCATTTACAATATTTTGGCACATTTACCATGAAGTAACCCATTGCGTAATTGGCGGTTAGAGTATACCATTACCATATACACTTGTATAACAATATAGTCATATTATAAGAGTACTCTACCACACTAGCTTGATGACATTTTAAAAAGGCCTAAAAAAATAATCCTAATCACACGACTTGCAAATGACCAAGGAAAACTTTGACTACCTTCAGCTCTACATTCGCAAGCTATCTATGCCAGCTATAATTATACGCAACTATACTTTTGAGACAAAATGAGCCAAATCCATTCCTATTGAACCAAAATGATTACATGACTAATAAAAGCAAACTACCTGAAAATAAAGCAAAAAGATATTTTAATGTAACATTCTCTATCTTTATTTGACACCTTGTTGATTTGATATGGAACAAAGTGCCAAATATTTTAAAAGTTTATCTTGGGTAGGCCACTTCGTCGGCTATGAGAATGAAGTATTTTTATGGTATATTATCTTAAAATTATTTTTTCGAATATTTTTTGTCTTGAAAGCTTATTTTTCAAGTATGATCTATGCATGTGAGGACACTCATTTGCATTTGTTTTTTGAATTTTCATGAATTATGTACAAAATCTTGTCATGGGAACACTTATACATTCACAAAGAAAGAGTGCAAGATTTCTTGTGGGTGAAAGCATTTACAAAATATTCTCGACAACTTTTTGAGATTGAGGCACAATGTGATTAAAGTAGGGTCTTTAAAGTGTCCTTTTGAAATGTCCTTCTTGAATCATAGTTTGTAAGTTTGTGACATTTAGGCTACATTATTTCATTTCTCACTATAATATACACATTATAAGGTTCCATTTGTGAATGTTATTTGCTTCTCAAAACTATGTTGATTAAACTATATCATTTTATTTTTTTGTAGGTACTACTGTGCATATGGACCCAAAATGGGTTCAAGATATGAGGGGTGACAGTAGATTAAATAGTTCTGTCATCTCATTGAGGGATCTACCTCCATGCTTGTATTTTATATTGCATAGCACCATTGCTTTGAATATGCATAGTAATCATTTTTTATTTTTATGCACGGTGTTTTTGTGTGTGCTGCAAAGCTCACTTTTATGGAACATCAAATGCGACTCCATCAATGACCAACTTTAACAGATAGAACCAAGTAACCATTGTTTTGAATCTGGTAAACACAACATGGTTTTGACCAGGTATCAAGCATGTTTGCACCGAACAATGGACATTGTTGAGGTGACTGATATTGCTAGCACATATGCTATCTTTACTAATTTGCTGGAGGTAAAATTACTCATCAACAATTTTATAATGGACTAATGTTGTCAATATTAGAGTTCAAGGAAAGAAATGAGCTTCTTCTTGTAAGAAGACGATTTGTGTTTTCTATATCATCATTGCAACTCAACTATACAATGATCTAGAAATCTCAAAATTTCTTATAAAAATATGAATCATGTTTACAAATATGGGAAAAAATGTCATGGCATACAAGATGAGGGTCGAAAAAGAATCACTTTTATAACTACACCACATATATCATCTCAAATGAAAGAGTGGATCATTGGGAGGCTTCATTCAGTTTGCAAGCCACTACAAGTGGAACACAAAAGAATGTACTAGTACAACCAATGTGACCAACGGAGTTTTAGCTCACCCATAACATACATGATGCTTACATCACAACAAGAATGTGAATACCAAGTAAGTCAAAAAGCAATGGTTGTTGTGAAAATGATGCACAAATTGCGCAATATTAGTATGAAAGAAATGCAAAGAAGATGCTCTTATATCAACCACAAAAAAAACCTTTTACAATAATGAAACTAATCCATTCTTCATTCTAGGTCTTAGCATTTTGTGAGTTTTTCCCTGCCCATGATTGAACAAAAATGAATCCCTCCATAAAGGTTGCACATGATGTGTGTAGCATAGGCATCCCAAAGGGAGCCAAGAACCATGATTTAGCTTCCATGTTTTCAGCACTTACCATCCAACCCAACTGGACATCAACGTGTCACATACATCAAATCCCAAGATGGCCATCCTGGGAGACTTAATCCACTCAAAGCTTCGTCATGAGCACAGGGAGCCAAGCTAGTGCCATGCTAAGCTGGACAACCATAAATAGATAACTTCCATTCAATCAACTCAACCAACAACGTAGAGCTCATTCCAAGAGCCCAACATAGTTTACATTCAAGCAAGGAAAACTTAGCCACGATAGATATTAAGACAACTAGTTTCTAGATCGAATGGTCCCAACAACATACCATTGGCATCCCAGACCGTATGGTCCTGATGGCATGCCATTGGCAAGTTGGGATATGACCCTCAGCTCGACACCAGAGCAAAAAGATTTAAAATGACACAACTAGCACTTTTACCAAACACTTTCTTGTTTTGGCTAATTCATGAATCTCATGTCGTCGACCAGCTAGTCAACTTCGATGCCAGATGTAGCGCAGACATTCCAAAGAGAGTTGGGAACCATGACTTTGCTTCCCGACTTTTAACACTTGCCATCCAACCCCACTTCAACCAACATGTTACATACACCTGATCCGCAGATGGCCCTACCCACTCGAGGCTCCATCACAAGGATAGGGAGCCAACTTAGTGCCATTCCAAACTAGATAGCCATAAACATATAACTTTCATTCATGCAAGCCATCCAACTCAACCAACCAACAGGTTAGAGCCCACTCCAAGAGCCAACACAATCTACATTCAAGCAAGGAACACTCAAAACCATAAGCCTTGACATATATGAAGGCAACTAAACATGGAAACCAAGAAGGTAATTAGAGTCAATTTAAGAAAAAATCCCACTTTATTATAAATTCTAAGATGGCTATATTGTGAAGATTGTCGACATTTCCTAGCTAGTTTGAGGCCTAAATTGGCAGTTTTTGTACATAGTTTTGGATCTAACCTTTCACACGTGTGAAAGAGGCCTAGATACTTTTATTTTAGTATATATTTCATATTGAAGAAGTCTCAAACTATGGGACCTTCGAAATGACACCAAAATCATGTTATTTGGACATATAGGCCAAAATTATTGGTGCCCTAAAATTGGGTCCTAAGTTTTAGAGAGAGGAGAGAGAGTCATCTCTCACCTATATTAGGCTGAAATTCGTGGAGAACAGGTTGGGGAAACTTATTGTATTGTTGAGAGAGATCAATAGATCATTGTCACAGTTTCTTCCTCCATTGAGAGCATTGCTTTGTGTATTGTCTTCAAGCTTTTGTGTATGATCTTAAGAGGTTTCCAAAAGTGGTAGGCTGCTGTTGTAGGGCTAGTACGCTATTGTTTTTGGCTGCCATCAGGACCTTCTATTAGTTTCTTTTGTCTCTTGTGCTTTGTCAAGTTCATGTGTATCAAAGGTAGCATTAGGATGCTTTGCCATTTCTAGCTTTTGTAGCTTGTTGTGCAAAGATCTTAGCCAAGCATTTTGGGAGTTTGGATCCATTCAAGATCCAATTTTTTCACATGGTATCAGAGCTAGTTGGCTGTTATTTTTAGTAAGGTTTCCATTTATGGTGATATTTGGATGTTTGATCAAGTTCTAGTATGATTATGCATTGCACTGTTGATCAAATCTTACTAACCTTTGTTTTGTGAGTTGAACTTGTGGATCAAAAGCATATTTCAGGTCTATTGAGGATTAGAGGCTGAGAAGGAGCTATTTTGGATTGGATCATAACACCTAATCATTTGTTGATTGTGAGGCTTGTGCATATTCAATACTAACAATGTTCTGTTCAATGTGTTGACAATCTCCACTTCTGTGGATGAACACTCTTCTTTGTGGATGAACACTCTCCTTAAGTGGATGAACCTTCTTCTTAAGTGGATGACAAATACTCTTTGAGTGATTTTGTATTTTTCCAAAAGGCTGAGCAAAGCTCCCACTTGGATGAAAGATCCCCTTTTGGGTGAACAAATTGTCAACAATCTTTCGCATAAATTCTGGTGTACTTTGTTGAGCATGTACGTAACTCTCCTAATGTAATTTGATTGGAGCATTTGCTGGAAGGCTTTAACCATTATGCGAATGTGTTTTCAGTTCTTAACAGGTTGAGGAACATTCTCATGTGAAGTGATCTTAGATCTACATCTAAACACCAAGATTTGACAAGCTAGTGAAGCTAGTCTTGTGATTCACTAAGTGTGCTCTTTCATTCACCTCTAAAGCTTGTATTTATCACTTGCTGGAGTTTATAAACTTTTAGAAGTGTGGTTTACATGGTTTTATAGGTTGAATCAATATCTTAGTGTGTTGATCATATGTTGATCAAGTTTGTTCAATTCTAGGTATTCATGGCAGCCTAGTCTTTTGTATTTTCTAAGAATGCAAGTAACTCTTCACATCATAACTTGATTTGGTCACTTGCTGGAAAGTTTGAGAGCTTAAGCAAGAATGTGTTCAAGCTGGTTTGAGTTTGTAATCCATTCTTAGTGTGTGCAAAGTGTTGCATGTGTTTCAATCTTCCTTTCTATGCTTGGAAACTGTCCAGGTTCAAGATAGAAGTGTTTTAGGGTCCTAGATCTTCTGAGATCTCCTTATCCATCATTTGTTGAGAGAAAAGTGAGTTCTAGGTGCATTAGGACAGAGCCTAAAAGTTGAAGAATCATTATATTCATGGCTTCCAATGGTGGGATCATGTTAGAAACTAATGATAGGTTGAGTTCATCAAACTACTCTACTTGGAAAGTGGGATGGAGTCCTTACTTGAGTTGAATGAACTCATGGACATAGTTGCAGGAATTGAAGAGAGACCACCCATAGTTCAAGAGCAACAAAGGTTTGATAAGAAGGCTAAAAGGGCTCTTCATATCATTAAAACGAATGTTACCAATGAACTTCTCAAGGAAGTTGGTAAAATTCAAAGTGCAAGTGAGGCATGGAATGCCTTGAAGAAGCTCTTTGAATCAAAGTCCACATCCAGGGTATTGACCCTAAGGATGAAAATATTTTCTAGTAGACAAAGAGAGGGAGAAAGTGCTCATGCATTTGTCTTGAGGGTTAAGTCCTTAAGTGATGATCTAGCATGCATTGATGAAAGCATAAAAGATGGTGAAATAGTCCAGGTTATGTTGAATGGTTTGCTAGATGAACATGCTAACCTTGTGCAAAGTTTTGCCATTCAGAGAGTCTTGCCAAGTGTGGTTGACTTGCAAGAAATCTTATTGGTTGAAGAACATAGGTTGCAATCAAAGCTTGATGGTGCATCCTTACAAGGTGGAGGTGAAGAGGCTTTCTTCACAAAACGCAAAGGGAAATGGTCCAAAGGCGGTAACTCGGATCATGATGATCATTCTTCCTCCTCCTCTTCTACTTCTTTTAGAAAGAAAGATAAGTCAAAGTTCAAGTGCTTTTATTGTGGGATAAAAGGTCATTTTGCAAATGAATGTCATAAGAAACAAAGTAATGAAGGTAGCAAGCAAAACAACTTTTGTACTTCTAATGAGGATCTAGATTCTTGTGATGCTCTCATGATGTGTTCTTCAAGTCTAATGTCAAGTGGAAGTGACAAGGATTCATGGTGGATAGATAGTGGATCTAGTTCACACATGACTAGTCACAAGGAGTTTTTTACTTCTTTGATCTCTTATGTTGGAACCAAGAAAGTGGTTCACATGCCAAATGGTGGTGAGTGTATGATGAAAGGTATTGGCTCAATTCCTATTTGTCTTTCTACTAATAGGAATGCAAGGCTTGACAATGTTCTTTACATTCCTTCACTTTCAAGGAATTTGCTAAGTGTTGGTCAAATGTTAAAGAAAGGGTACAAGACAAAGTTTGTTGGGGATGTTTGCTTCATTACTAAGGGAGATGTCTTGATTGCTAGGGCAATAGATAAGGTAGACTTTACAAGCTTGATGCATTTGTTATGTCTAACAAGAGGAATGAAATGGATGTTGGTGGTTCTCTCAACTTTCAAAAGTCAATTCCTAGCATCAATAAGATTGCTATATCTTATGCAAAGTATAAAGAGCTTCCTTATGCTAGATCTAGGTTGAGATCTAATGAGCTTCTTGGAGATAGTTATTGTTGTGCTAACTTGGCAACATTTGGTGAATCTATGATCAATGTTTTGGATCCATTGGATCTTGAAGATGGACTAGTGCTACCTACTAGTCAAATGGAGTCATGTGGTGCTAAATTAGTATCATGTTTGAACTCTTCTACTCATAGATTTTCAAGTCTTGGTGGCTCTTCAATGGAACTACATGGCAAGTGCAAAAATGGAAAAGGTAAGAAGAGAGCTAACTTCATCAATAAAGGTGATGAAAACTTGTCTTTGGAAATGGTTATTGCTAATGACTTATTTACTCATTTGGAAAAAGATGGTGCTTTGAGCATGTTTGAAGAAAAAGGTTCTTTTGCATCTTTATGTGATGAGTCCAAGAAAGTCATTTGTAAAACAAGTGGTTTCACATGTATTCATAAAGAAATTAGATCAAAAGGTTCTATCATGAGACTTGGTGAGGAAGATCTCAAGTCAAAAGAGAGAGATGAATGTGAAGTGTTCGAAGTAGGATGTACCTTGAATGATGCTTTTGTGAATGATAGCGAGGGTTCATTATCATTACCTATATCACTGATTAGAAGTCCAGGCTTGACAAGAAAAAGTACTTCAATCATTCTTATGTTGAAGGTACTACGTGTTCTTTTCATGGCTTCTAATGTTCGAGATTCTTCCATTTCTTATGATGCAACTATCAAGAGGGAGATTGCTAACTTTTGTGGTGTGATCATTAAGAGGGAGTATTGTGAAGGAAAGGGCAAAGGAAGAGTGACTCTTGAGAAGATCCAAGGCATGGATCTTAAATCTCGTCATCAACTCAAAGGATGCTGTAATTGTGGTGGAGTGTTCATGCATGATCAAGATGGCAAAAGGTTGGATGAAGAAGACTACATGGAACAACTCAAGTGGCAATTTCTTCAAGGCAAGGAAGATCTCATTGGTGAGCTCATTGAGGTTTGGTTTGAGCTCAAATGGGCTGGTTTGATTAGGTCTGATACTCAATTTCATCTACTCTACTTCATGTTGGATAGAATTGTAGAAATCTATCTTTTGGTTTATGATGGTGACATTGTTTTCACTAACTATGGTGAAAGGTTGAAATCAAGCAATGATGAGATCTTGTGGGATGTTAATCATGTGTTTGAGAGGGAGTATCTTCAAAGGTTCAGATCTGAAGATGTTTATAAATGCAAAGTCCTTGATGTTTTGTTGGAAGATCAAGATGTTGATCTTGAATTGCTTCATCAACACCAAGAGGCAAGTAGCAATTGGAAGCTAGTCAAAAGCATCAAAGGGGAGCCACATGGGCAAAGCATTTTGGATCTGTTTTTACAGGTTCTTGAAGGTTCAAGTAGGATTCTTGGAGCAGCAAGGAAGTGTCCTTTTACTCTACCTTACTTGTTTAATCTCATGTATGAACACTGTCATGTCAATGTGTTGGAATTGTCAAAATTCAATGAAACTAGATCCATAGTTTTGCATCCTTTGGATCTTGGAGATGGAATAGTTATCATTGCTGGTTTTTATGATCAAGTACATGCATTCATTCAAATCTTGAAAGATATTGAAGTGGTCAATATGTTTACTTTTGAGCAAAGTTCAGATCTAGCATCCTAGTGTTGGCAAATTGGCAAATTGTTGACAATGTAGGATCAAGGGTTGTATGCAAATCTTGTGGAGATACTTCAAGTATTTCAAGTTCAGGTTTTTCTCATTCAAATGGAGCAAAGAACACATAATTTTGGCATTCATTCACTCAAGGACTTTCATGGATTGGAGATCTACAAAGGCAAGGTGGTGATGGAGGTTCATTCATGGAGATACATGGTGCATTCACTATGGGCATAGTGGAATATGGAGGAGGCATGCAAACATGCAAACACTTGCTGGTTACTCTCACTTACAACTTGTTTGCTGCTGTTTTACAGAGAATTCAAAGGCGGATACATGGAGGAGTCCTTTCATTATGATTCTATGTTCTTTTACATGTATCTTGTTCACCATTCTATGTAAAATTGATGTAAGAAATAGTGAAGCATCCTATCGGAGAGATTTTTCAGGTTCTATTAAGATCAGAAGTTATTAGATTTTTTTGGCTGTGACCGATGGAGGGAGATGAAGATGGAGCTGGTGAAGGAGACCTTCACCTCAGCTTGCAGCCAGAGATGGAGAGAGGTAGGACACTTCCATTATAGAGATCTAAATTTGCCTTTTCAGCTTTGAATAGATGCGTTTTTTCAAGAGAAAGAGGAAGCAAGAGCAAGAGCACGAGCAAGAGGAAGCAAGACAAATGTAAGTCCTCTCATCATCATCATCATCTTCTTCCTCCTCGTCCTCCTCCTCTGTGTGTGTGTATGTATGTGCAGATGGTGCAGGTTGTGGTAAACTATAGGATATTTGTGCGAGAGATAATGGAGCTATTCTGTTTTGGAGATGATGTTTATCCATGTAGTATTATCTGGGTGATAGAGCAATTCACCCAATTTTTGTACTATCAACAACTTTGCGGAAATTTTCTTCCTCGAAAGAGATTTTTGTTGATAAATGTAGATGAATTTGTTAGTGATATGAAGTTACATTTGAAGGATATGAAATTGTGAGACTAAGTAAAGTACAGACAATGTTGAATTTGAAGGTATACACATCGGTACTTAAAAATGACTTTGTATTTTGAATTTTATATAAATCTGAGTTTGAATTGTGTGTAAATCTTTTATTTCTAAATTGATGCTTACTCTTATTTGGCTGATTGGGATGTACACAACATCCCTAATCCTAAATCTGCACCATATTTGTATCATCATTGGCCGTCTACCCAAACCATCGGCCGCCACTCAAAATTTCGGCTAATTGTCACTGACAACTTTCGACCCAAACCATCGGCCGTAGCCCAAATTGTCGGTCGTCCATTGCCCGTCAACGACAGACACTCTTTACTAGTATATATATATATATATATATATATATATATATATATATATATATATATATATATATATATATATATATATATATATATATATATTAGACCTCGTGGGATTTCATTGTACGGAACCATTTCATACCATGAAAACACAAAATAAAAAAAAAGTGTTCCATACACACACACACACACACACACACACACACATCATTCACATGCACATTCTACAATTTTTTTGATAATACTCAAATATATTAAAATAGATAATTGGTATTGCATTATTAATAGTAGTATAATACCAATTAGTACCATTGATATCAAGTATGACACTTATAGCTATTATGGTATGTTAGTACTATATAAGAATTCAGGTTATAATATACTTTTGCCAATATTTAAATAAAATGGATGGATAGCTTAAACATGAAGTCATGAAAAACATATCAAAAGTAAATGGTAATGAACTTTCCATTAATATTATGGTTTGTGCTATTGGCATCATTTAACTAGTGTGTATATCAAATTTGTTGGTAGGTTTCAATATATTAATATTTTATGAATGATATCAAATGTCAAATTATATCAATTAGTATCAATTAGAGTATAATAGCTCTTCCTATATTGAACATAGATGTCAATAGACAATGATACAAAAAAATTCACTTTAATCTTTTTGTGTTATTGATATGTTTTATTGTTTCAAAAGAATGGTGACCCTTCATCCTTCACACAACCTTGCAATTATGAGAAAAGGAAGGAGGGCCAATGGCGAGTATTGGTTCGGGCTAGTAGGGTACGAAGAGGAAGCAGAAGTGGTGTGTTTATTTATATATTCGTAATGCTCAGTGCTCAGAGTTCGTGTGTATTCTGGAGGCACATCCTCCCACAGAATTTTCAAGCACACAGTTCCAAATGCCACAATCTGCAGAATGTTTGTTGTGACAGCTGGATTACTAGGCTGTTCTGCCGGAATGAATCTGACAACTGGCTTAGCAGTGCATTCTGCAGGAATCTCATCCTTCCCATGCACCCTTCGCACTGAGCATTACGCAGGGAAAGGCCCGGGCCCTCAGGCCTTTCGTGCAGTTCGGGCCTTGCCCTCGGGCTCCCGCCCTCAGGCAATGGCCCTCCCAACATGGAAGGCCCCCGGGTAGGGCCTTCACCCCCCCCCACCCCAACATAATGCTAAGTTTATTTCTCTTCATGTCCACCTATCACTCCCTTTCTTTCCTGCTAGACTCAAATGTCTCCTTTATGGTTTGCTTTCTAGTCTAGGAAAAGTTTGAGACATTGTGGATGACTTTGATTCTCATTTCTCGCCTCACATTAAAGCGTGCATCCTATGGAAATTAGTAGATGACTTTCCTTCGGTGATGAGTATTTTTGATGGTGAAGTTTATGTTGATCAATCTTGTTCACTTTGATTTTATGCTTCCTTTCTTCAAGTCTTGCCTTAGCCTTTGGTAGTGCTCCTACTTGGGAGCCACTTCCTCCCTCCCATTTGTAGACTTCCAACCGATTGTTGATAAGAAAAAATCCACTAGCTTAACCTCTATTGCCTCACTTAAAGTACCATCTGGTTAGGGTCTGCCACTCTTGGATAGATCACGAAGTACAAGTTCGTTGGAAACCTCGTGCAACGAAGACATCTCAGCTCCCAGCTCTCATTACAAGGTTGTACAGGGTTGTCATTAGTGATTTCTGTCAAAATGATCTTGGCGATGGAAAACTCAATGACAAAGTACCATCATCTTCGAACATGGAAAGTCCTCCTATTTTGCAACTTAAGAGGCCCGGGCTTTATGCATCGCCCAGTTCAGAGTTCAGACTCTTCACCTAATTTGAACCCTTTTGTATGCAAAGCAAGACATGACGACTAAAAATTCATCGAGCAGGCAGGTGATCCCTCCCAAGAGAGTAGGTCTGGAAGCTTCTGACAAAGAATTTAATGCAACATTGTCCTACTCAGTAGCTGTTCATGTGGTTGGATCATTGGAACTCGGAGACAATCCAAACAGTCAGGTCTCAACTAAAAGCAAAGTCAAAATCTGATATCCCATGTATCTAATAACTTGAACTCACCTGCAGTTGAAAAAATGGAATGGAGGGCCAAACTAGACAGATTCAGAAGGACGGAGATCTGAAGTCATTGCTAGCACCACCTGAGACAAACCTTTAAGATGAAGCTGACAAGGATCAGTCAAGTATTTCTGCTGATCAAAATATGAACACTTATAAAGAATTGACTAACGTTGATGCGGAACAGATTGAGAAGGAACTACTCTCTCCTGAAGAGAGAGTTGCGAACCATCAGCACAAACATTCTGTCTTTCAACCTACAGATTTTACAGATCTCACCAGCGTGGTTAAAGTATTTATGGATTGTGATATCCATTTGTGTCTAAACCAACAGACCAAATTTACAGAATTTATGTGGCCATTATGGTAGACGATCGTTCTCCCATGAGGTTGAGCATCTCAAAGCTCATATCAAATATGGCCCATAACAATACTCTCTTCCATGTTTCCCGGGCTAGAACGAGCAATCATGCAATAGATGTAAAGAATTTGGGCCTCAGGGCCACGCACACACATGTACCCACGCGAGTCGCGTATTGGATCCCAACCCCAGTCGCCTAGCCACCCGCCATCCGTCTAACCCCCAAAAGGGCTGGTACCAGGGGATAGAGGATATAGCGAAGCCCCAACTTATATATGAGAGATATCAAGGCAAGCAGTTACTTATGGGACATTAAGAATTCTCAAGGCCTTTTCTGGGCGCTCAAGCCCACGGCACTTTCCTGTGCGTGGCTTGCAACTAAACATTCCTCAACACCCCCACTCAAGCAAGCATTGGCAAAGGAACCCCCCATTGGCTCTGATACCATGTAAAGAATTTGGGCCTCAGGGCCACGCACACATACGTACCCACGCGAACCGCGTACTGGGATCCCAACCCCAGTCGCCTAGCCACCCGCCATCCGTCTAACCCCCAAAAGGGCTGGTACCAGGGGCTAGAGGATATAGAGAAGCCCCAACTTATATATGGGAGAGTTCAAGGCAAGCAGTTACTTATGGGACATTAAGAATTCTCAAGGCCTTCTTTGGGCGCTCAAGCCCACGACACTTTCCTGTGCGTGGCTTGCAACTAAACATTCCTCAACAATAGAAGCAAGAGTTAAATGTTTCCAATGATAGTGTGTTTGATGTCTTTGTTGATTATAATTAGGTTGAGCTTGAGACAAGACAAAACATGAATGATGCGACTGACTAATGAGGATCAAATATGTGTGATCCTCAACCGTACGTCATCCATGCTTTTTAATATGGTGCCTCTAGAGGTCATGATGTCCTATTTCTACAAAAATTTAACTTTCAAATTGTGGTCAAAAAGGGTAAGCAAAACTAGAAGGAAGACTTTTTCTTTCGGTCATGAATGCACAAGAGAATGTAGGAGATCGAAGATGATGCATGTAGTTTTCAAGTGAATGTTGTGTGAGATTGGGCATTTATATAGTTGACAACCTATGTAGTTGAGTACTTCACAGAGGGTGTTGGTCACATCAGACAATGATGATTAGTCCTCAAGGAATCTTAACAATTTATTGCTTGCCAACTATACTATATTCATTTATTTTTATAGATTTTCAAAGTTTACATTGACTTTAGATCAAACTACTTACTCAAATTCAATTCAGATTATAATGTTTCACTAACCTAGCTAGTCAATCAAACTTAACATTAAGCTAATTGGTGAACATGCTCTTGCAGAATGAAATACCATCTTTTATTGTATTGGTAAGAGATGTATTGAAATATCTCAAACATTTATTATGAGGGTCATCTCTCATCTCCATAAGCTCTACAACCTTCTTTGTAGATATGGTTGACCATTGAATTTAGGAAGCTTTATCTTACAAATTTTCTATGGCTACCAACTTTTGAATGAGTTCGGCTTTCGTTGGCCATACTAATCATGATTTGCTCAAATGGATCAACTAATCTTATTTCTCAAATAGGAGTATCAAACTTCAAGCTCAAAATATTCGTCTAGCAAGGCTCTAAAAACTTTTCTATCAGATTTGATAATGTTACCAATATAATCGCATTCATTGAGGGTAATTTTATTTAGGAGGTTCAAGCATTTTTACAACATTATCAAATTTTTAGATGCTACATATATCATCTCATAGCCACACGTGATGGCAAGTTGCACCCAAGAAGGTACAAAAACATTTATAGCATTGGCATGTGTTTATCAAGCTAGGTAAAAGTTTGTTCCAAGATTGATAGGTGTCATGTAGACATGCAAATTCTTTGTGGGAAGTCATACCATATTTAGTTTAAATATCATATTGATTTGACAACATGTTTTTGTCATTTGTGAGCAAAAAGTCAGTCAAGTTAGTAATGTAGCAAACTATTATTTTTTAAGTCAATGAGTTTGTTTGGATTGTGAGTGCAATTAAAACTTTGTGTAGAGAAAATGACTAATCTAACACAATTTGGATTAGGAGAAATGAATAAGTCAAATGGTTCTATGGGTAACATTTGGAAGCTCGAGATAATAAACAAATTTTTTGATAAAGATATGAGAGACACATTAGCTGATGACGATGCTACACCTCTTCCAACCATGAAACAAATTTTTAAATAGCAAATTGGTATGAAGCTGACGTGTTTATATTAACATGTATCTACGAAATCAAAAGTGCGAGATAGGATTGAGAAATACCAAGGGTGATGCAAAGAGTTTTGATGCATTTAATATTTTGTATTTCATAAATAGGTTGCTGGATTGAACGCCCAAATAGACCAAATTTTTTACTTATGAATGAACTTATGGTAGAAAGGTTACAAGTATTATGCTCATAATGTCCTCCATGGAAATCTACCCTAGGGCAGATATCCATAAAGGGAATTATGTTCATTATTTTTCCTTATAAAAATCTGCAACTATTTACAAAAAAAATAAAAAAATCGATGGGCTGCCAGGCAATTCTTATGGGATTTTGTATTTCCATGCCAGTCGAAAGCCACAAGTCGCAAGTTGCAAAAAGTTGCAAATTCTCAAATTGCCAAAGAGTCACATCAAGTCGCAAAATTAGATGGTAGCAATTATAGAAAGTAATTTGGACCTAGATTTTGCCACAAAAATGTCTAGAAAACCGTTACACTGGCATGTTGGTGACCAATGATGAAGTGCCTAAAAACCAAGGCATGTATTTTTGTAGGGTAAAAGCCTAGCTTTTCAATCTTTACACATTTTTATAGAGCCCTGCCCTCTAGTAGGTGCTCTCAAATGTGTAAAGCCCTCAAAACAGGGCTTTACTCTATACGTAAAACACTCTTGAAAAAATCAGTGTGTATTTGGAGGAGTACAAATTGCCATAATTACTAGTTCTTAAAAAAAGATTCATTGAAACTAATTTTGCACAATTTATAAATTATATTTATTGTAAATAGAATGTAGAGAAATCTTATTCCTTAAACTTGTCCAAAAATAAATGAATTTTTGAAAATAACATTTTCTTTTGGGAGTGTTTTAGGCACAGAGGAAGGGCCCCCTACTTCAGGCCTTTTCTATGCACAAAGCATTTGCTCGAAAGATTTCTTCATGTTCTTAAACACGATTTAATCTTGCAAATGTTGCTCTCTCAGGGAATTATGTGTTAAGGTTGTATTTGGTGGGATGCGCGAACCCATAAGACATTGAAACTCACATTATTGACTTTGAAAGTGACCTCACCTTGTTTTTTTTTGCATATTATGGAATTTCATGTTTTTTGGCATGTTGTGAAATTTGAAGTCCATAAAAAAATATTTCACATGAAGATTGTGCTTATAAAAAGGCGATCAAAACATTTGAAAGACATATTATGATTCATACAAAGATGCGAATGATGATGTTACCATTTTACTTCATATATTTGAAGGGGATCAAATCATGCAAATAATTTCATTCCTCTAGAAATTATGGATTTAGCTATGTGCACGAGTTGTTTTATAAAAAAAGATCATCAATGTAAACGTAACCTACATTATCCTTCTTGAAAGCGACATGCAACACATTACAAAATCTTGAAGTTCATAAAGCTTTTCAAAAGCATTCTACGACTCATAAAATGTCCATTAATAAATTGGAACAACACATTACACCTAATAAAAAGTCAAAATCTATGATTGATACAAATATTTTCAGTCATAATGTAAAATGCCAAGAAAATTTGTTACGCTTGGGAAAAGTTGTTTTTGTGACCATTTCCCAAAGGCTTTGCCATAATTGAAGAGCTATTTTTTGAGGTGCAAAGCTTACTAGAACGACAATTTCTCAATACGTAGTGAGACTAATAAAAAAAAACTTTAGTTATAAAAAAAGGTATTGTTGACCATTCTTTAGACTTTTAGTGACCATTTGACAACGACCTTGCTACTATAGAACAACTGTTTTCTCGAGTGCAAATTTACTAAACACCATAAATAAGTAAGACTCATAAAAAAAATTTAGTCATATAAAAAAAGTATTCTTAACCATCATTTACACTTGAGAAAGATCTTTTTAACGATCTTTACACTCTGTTCAACAAATGAATAAATTATAAAAATATGAATTCTGTTATAGAAATATGAACTCAATCATGCCTCAACATAAGTTTGAGATACTTGAGTGGAAAGAACCATTCTCCAATACGTAAAGTATAGTTACTATTGATTATGGTTTTCAAATGCAGAATCTAGTGGTCATGTGAAGATTCTAGTGCATAGTGGTCATGTGAAGATTCTAGCGCATAGTGGTCATGTGAAGATTCTAGTGCATAATGGTCATGTGAAGAAGTAGCCACTATCCTTTACACAATGCTTCTTGGTTTCCAAGAGGAGGCTCGAACCTGGGACCAAAGAAACTTTGGATGCCAAGCTAACCCTCTTGGGTCTATCCTTTACACAATGGAATGAGCCACGGGTAGATGACATTCTGCCCAGTAAAGATTCATAGTCTCGGCCCCTTTGAGCCTTGCCAGTGCCTCTTTATCGGGAAGAATGTCATCTGCCAACTGGCCCATTCCATAATACATAAAAGGTTCTTATAAAGGTCCATGCTCGTAATGTTAGGTGCTCAAGTTTTGTGTGTATTTTGGAGGCACTTCAACTAGCAGAATTTTCAACCGCACAATTGTAGTACCACATTATTTGGAATAGCCAGTTTGTTTATAAAACATTCTATTGGAATGACCATCGTGATAGGGGGCTTACTAGACAGTTGGCTTACTAACACATTTTGCCAAAATCACCACTTGGACAACTGGCACTTTAGTGTCAATTTATATCACAATACACTGACAATTGATAGAATTTTATTTTAAAAAAAATTAAAATATAAAACAAATGTCGATTAATAAATATAATTTAATAGCGCATAATGCCAATTAGTAGTTTAATCAAATGTAGTTTAAAAATTTATAATCTTAGAATAACGTTATATAATGTAATAATACATAAAAGTATATAACAATAACTACATTGGGGGGGGGGGGGGGAAGAGATATTGTTTCAACGCACGAGGAGATGAATGTGCACTAAATCGATATTAGGATTTGGTGAGTGAGCGATTGAGAGAGTGAGCGAGTGAACGAGGAGGTCTGAAATTTTTTTCATCCGAAATGTGCGTTTATATAAGAGGAGGGAGGATGGGATGCGTAGCCAATCATTAATGTCCTTCATTAAAATTTGTAATCATCATTGGGTATGTCTCAAGTCATGTCAGCCTCAAAACTGGTGTCCATAGATTCTAGGATCTAGTGGAAATCCATAATACATACTTTTCTAATACTTTTTTTGCTACGTGTCATATGGCTAATGTCTTGAATTTTGCACTTATAAATTATAAAATTGAGTGCCAACTATTGCCATGATGACTACTAAATGTGTGTGCGTTTTAACCCCACATGTACATTTTTTTATTGGTCGCCATTCTTTGACACCATCTACCCCTTGAATATATGACAAGTGTATTGTTGGGATTCAGGCCAATTTTCTATATATACAAATGTGGCCTCATTTCGTTTTTTTTTTTTCCAGTTTACAATCTTTTTTTCTCGTTCTCCTTCGTGTATCGATTCAATGCACATGCTAGATTTCCTACGTTTGCGTGCACATCTCCTGCATGTTGAACCGATATCATTTACAGGTCTATTATCATCATTCCCCATTGTGCGTATATCAAGTTGTTTTCTTGTAATATCGAATCAACGCGCATTGATAGGTAATTTTGGCTGCGCCCATGTCTACGCGTGTTGAAACAATACTTGTTTTTTTTTTAAAGTTTACAATTAGTACTATGTCTACCTCTACATCTTTGGAGGATAAAATGAGAGAATCCTTAGCTATCAATGAAATTCCCTCTGAACAAATAGATTACTTTATTTTCCTTTTCTTTTCTACTTTTGATATTGATAAGCTAGTTTATGAGAATCGTTTTCAACTTGTTGATCTTCCTGATAAATTTGGTCATGTAATTACAACCCCTCATATAGATATAGACAATTGTAGGTTTATTCATTTCTTAGACCTTGTACCTGCCCAAGCATCTTCCAAACAAAAGCACGATAGGAAATACTCGAGATTACATGGCAGTTTAAAAAACTTACTCATTGTAGTATTTACAATAAAAGGTGTCTTCTCCTTATAAAAGACACGGCATTTATTTTTTGCATCTCTGTTGAAGTACCAGAAAATGAGCCCACTAGTTCATCTTCATTAGGTTTACCCACCATCCCTTCATCTGTTCCAATGGATGTAAATGAAGATGACGTTGATGTAGGTGCTGAAGCTGAAGCTGAAATGGCATATGAATATGAGCAGACCACTTGTCGTTCAATAATTTTGTCCGATTTTAAATCTTCAGAAACTCCTTTTAGGGAGAAAAGTTTATTGGATCTTCTTGTATATATTATAAATAATGATCATTATATATCATTCAATATATTGAAGATGTTTTTGATTTGAGAGGAGATAAAATCTTTTCAATTATTTCAAGAGAATTCTTAGAATTTTCTGATATTGTTGATTATGATTATGATGATCTCGAGCCCGAGATTGATATTGTGACAGATGGCAACTAGAAATCTGGCAAGGAGGCATTGGATGCCATGATGGAAAAATGAAAAGCTTATTCTGAAACCTTGCTGAGTGAAGAAGAATTTTTGGAGTTTCAGAAAAGGTATTCACCAAGGATTCATCATGAACTAGTGAGAACTGAAGAGTCTAGTGGTGGCCACGACATTACAATAGAAAATATGGTCGGTTTCAATGAAGGTGATCTTGTAAGTTATTGTTCTATGACCTAATACCTTAATTATTATTCTATTATTTGTAATTTTGATTTTGATTTTTTAAGCTAAATATATCTCTTATTGCGCTTCTTTACAAAATACCATTGAAGTAGATTCCTTTGTTATAAGACGTGGAGATCTTCATGAGGGATCACAACTGTTGGGCATAAGGAGACATCCCTTGCCCACTATTTGAAATCTTTTGTAAATAACAAAATTTGTATATATCATACGAGTTATAGTCCATTCATCGCAACCATAATAATGGTAATTAGTTGCATTCCTTGTTTGCTTAGGAGGCCACAATTATGCCAAAGGAACATTCAAAATTGTTTTTATTAAGAGGGATCTAGCTATTAAAATACTCAGTTATGTCCTTCAAGATACCACAAAAATATCATCTTCAATGGCTCTTTATTCGAAAATATATATAGACATGAGCAAAAAGAAAAATATACAGTTTTTAGAACCATATGAAAGGAGATATGTTCCTTCATGACAATACCATGTATCTCAAACTTGGAGATGATGACAATTGAAATTAAACTAAATTACACACACACACACACACACACACACACACACACACACACACACACACACACACACACACACACACACACACACACACACACACACGTATGTATATGTATGTATATACATATGTATATGTATGTATTTACACACACACACACACACACACACACACACACACACACACACACACACACACACACACACACACACGTATGTATATGCATGTTTTCCATTGTATTGAAAGAGGATCTCTATTTTCTGATGAATTTGAATGCCTTCTGAAAGATCATAATGTTTGGCGAGTTCTTAGATTGATATTTAAATTGTGCTCATTTGTAAAACCACTGGAATAGTTGTACTATATATTTATTTTTTGAATTATGTCCACCATGATTGGTAGCTCTATGAAATGCACCTCTTGCTTGTCAATGTGATTTTTTCATGCCTTGTAATGACTAGATACTTAAGCTCCCATAGTGCTTTGCAAAATAAGTTGCATGATGAAGAAAGATGTGCCGCAAACAAGAGTTGAAATTAGCTGAAACTGGTAACATTAGTAGAAATAAATATAATCATGAATGAGATACCATATAATGAAATTGATCAGTACCATGTAATGTGTAATGTGATCTTCTCCCCAACAATCTCGTACAGATTTTACAAATGTGGTGCAATGATTTTGCAAAGTCCTCACAGCTTCTGATGATAGATTTTCTTTTCTGATAACACCTATGAGTTTGTCTAAGTTGTTCCACACTTGTCCATTTTTCACTTGATTACTTACTTCCAGTTTTCGTGTGGCTTGAAAAATTTCTTTCCAAATTCCGTATCTGACACTAGATTCTTTGCATGTGTGATTGGATAAGAACCTTCTTACTTTAGCACCTCCAATTGATGGCTTTTTAGGAACATTTCTTTTTTTTTTGCTAGAGAGTCTGTCACTTTTTTCAACGGTGACATTCCCTTTATGTAGTCCTACCTTTGAAAGAACTTCTTCCAACCTCTTGATAGCTGGAATTCTATGCAAGGAGAATATGCAGATAAATAAGTTTTTCAATAATATGAACCTTAGCGTGTAAATTGCATATGTGAACATGTTGTAATGGAAAGCAAAACAGAGTGATTGCAAAGTGTTCGGAGTGCGCCAAAAGCCATTTCACCATTCCATTGGGCACGTAGTTGGGAGTTGGTGACAAAGTGCATTTTGGAAGGCGACGCCGATTTGGCTTTTAATTTGACGGAAAAGCAGCGGGTGGCCTGGTAAGGAAAAAATAGTAGGTCATTATTTTTTACTTTTGACATCGCAGTTGGTCTTGACATACAGTTTATAGCCTACGGTTGCAGTTTCAGGCGTTATTGGGATGACAAACATGGGAGAGTCCATTTTGAGTGAAAGTAGCAAATTGGACGAGATATGCAGTGTGGAAATTCAAAATGAAAAACATACTGATAGAGAAGGAACTGTGGGATATTGTCACGGGTGACGAGAGAAGATCGACAAACGAAGCTAACATCAAAGCATTTGATAGAAGAGCCAGAAGAGCCTTGACTTATATCAACTTGTCATTGAAGGATCATATCATTACCCACATTTGTGATGCCGTTACACCCAGACAGGCATGGGATGTGCTAAAGGAGCAATTCGAGACTTCAAATCCGTCAAGAATTATGTTTTTGAAGTCAAAACTAAATAGTGCCCGCATGGAGCAAGGAGAGCACATTCAGACGTATATGACCAGAATTAAGAAGGGATGAACTGCACTATATTGGTGAGCGCATACGTGACGTGGACCTGGTGCATAATGCATTGTGCGGCATTGCAGAACCTTATCAGGTGTTCGTGAGTGGAATAGCATCAAGAGAAAGATTGCCAACCTTTGACGAGCTCACAAGAATCTTGATGCAGAAAGAGCAATGACGAGAAATGGTGAAGGCTAGACGTCAAAATACTGACGATCAAGCACTTGTGACACGCCAAAAACAAGGCAAAGGCAAGGGCAAGAAGAAGTCTAAGCAGCAATTTTCCAAGACTCAGGAGGATGAGAGATCATCCAACAAGACCAAGAAGAAGGGCAAATGCTTCCATTGCGGCAAAAAGGGTCATTGGAAGAGCGAATGTCGAAAATTCCTAGCGGAATCAGGCAAGGGGAAATCAAAGCAAGCAGGTAATTTTGTCGATGAGGGTGAGGTTGAAGATTCTAGCATTTTCATATCAACATTGTCATCTAATAAAGATGATCAAGCGTGGTACATTGACTCAAAAGCCAGAAGACACATGACAGGTAACAAAGATTGGTTTAGCAGCTTGAGAGAGTTGGATAATGGAATGTTTGTTTCACAAGCAAATGGTGATGTGTGCAAGATCAAGGGGATAGGCACCGTTTTCATCCAACTACCTGAAGCAGGATGATCAAGGAGGTATTTTATGTACCAAGTTTGAAGAAAAATCTACTTTCTGTTGGTGTCATTATTGATCAAAAATTGAAAGTAGAATTTGCCCATGATTGTTGCTACAAAGGGTGTACTACCAATTCCTATGCAAGATCTTGCAACAAAATTTGAGTTAGATCTCAAAATTTCTACCAATGTTTTTCAAACTATATCAACATCTCACATTGTAATAGAGTTTAGACAATTTTTGGCACAAACTTTCTTTGGCATGTGTGGGATGCTCAAAGAAACCACAATTGACTCAAATACAATGGGTTTTTATGAAACACATTAGTAGTTGTCAACAATGGCAATGTTCCATTTGCATGTTGCACTTCCTATGGAATGTACTCCAATTATCAATTTTTTTTTCGAAAGCTGTAGAGAATGTTGCTGAATTTGTTAGAGAATTGAGAATAAATAATTAGCTAAATATAGATTTGTGGGTGGATGGATCAATTTATCCTAAAGATCCAAATACCAATTTGTGTTCAGATTTTAAGTCTGTAACTCATTTTCTCAGATTTGTATGCAAAGGAAATAGTGGATTACTTGGGTATTGTCAAAGGCTGCGTGATATTGGAATGCATAGCGTATCTTGTCTTAATCAACAATTACAGTTTGCTAATCAACAATTGCAATGTGCAAATCAATAATTGCTTCATTATGTGCAACACACTAGTGCTGAAAGTAATGCATTATATCAGAGTTGAATGCTACAGTCACTAGTCTTTGAGGCTCAAACCAAGATATGTTAGAATCCATGCAGAAGTTGCGATCTAACAACTTAAAATTTGTTGTTAATATACAAGTTTTAAAAAAGGAATTGATAAAAAGAAAAAAGAAAGAGAGTACCAATGAAGAATATCGATGACTTGTCCACACACAATGACAAAAAAGAAGAAGGATTTGAGAATTTAAGTATGTTTTCTTATAAACTGTTTATTTGATTTGTATTTGTCATTTAAGTTTGATTTGCAATTGATAACATGCATTATTAATCTATTAAACATAATTTGAGTTTTATATGTTTGTTGCAGATCATATTTGGTGAGAAAGAACTATTTAACGGATCGTTTTTGCATTGGAGAATCTCTAAGTCATGTTTTACTGAGAAAGTCAACAAAGGCAATGATGAAAAATGTTCGGTTTGAAAAAATGCTTCTTGGTTTCCAAGGGGAGGCTCGAACCTGGGACCAAAGAAACTTTGGATGAAAAATGTTCGGTTTGAAAAAATGGAAAAAGAACTTGCAGAGACTGTTTTGAATAAGGTTCAAACTTACTTGGATGCAAATGTGATACAAGGTAGATGTGATCACTCTAGAATTAGCAGAAATGCTTATTCTACTTTTTTTAGAATAGTTGAAAAAGCCTTTTCTCAAGTGATGGTGAAAAAAACTTATCTTCCTCGTCCATCTCGGGTAAGATTAGCAAGAAATTATTATAATGATGGAATGTTCAAACTAGTTGGCCAACCACTTCATATAACTGATTTATACAAATCAGATTGTGGTGAGCTCAATTACAACGATTGCAATAATATTTTCCTTGATATTGAAAATGTTCTAAAAAACATTATTCGATTCGATAAACTAGACGAACATCAAGTAAATGGAAAGATTATTATTATAATAAAATTAGATGAATCCAAAATCATCAAATGTCAAAAATTGGAACAAGTGAGTGTCACTTTGATGAACAAAATTTCAGATACCGATGATTAAACGTTTAGTGTTCAATCGGAAAATCACATATGGTGGTTGGCTACATTCCAAGTATAGTTTTCAATTTTCAATTTTCTTTTTAAGTATTGTTATCAACATTGAATAATTTTTTTTTTTAATTAACATGTCATGCATTACTTGCTTCTCTACAGGTCATGAAAGAGGACCATAAAATACTTTCATGGATATTTTCATGTACAAATCATGGCGAGATTATGAAGAGACATTTGAGGGTGAGAAATTTACAATTGAAAACCATGGAAGTTTTCAAATTCTGTGGCACCTTGCAGGCGATTTGAAAACATTGAAATGTATGTATAATGTTTCTCATGGGGCAACATCAAAGCAATGACTGAAGTCCCTTCATTGATCTTGAGTGATAGGAACATCTTTATCAGAAAGAAACGAGATACATCTTTAACTGTGTCTCATGTTATTTGTGAATCTTTCAGATTTAGAGATACAATGATTAATGTTTTGCCATACAAGAAAAATAATTGAAATTATAAAAGCATCGAATCGAATTATCGAATTCAAACAATTATTAAGGTCAATTTTTTGACTGGCAGAATATCTGTGTAGGTGTCTTAGACAGCCATGAAGAGAGTAAAAGAGTGAGGCGTTTGTGACAGCCATGCACTCTTTGAATCAGATATTCGACATGGTCATTGGAGCGAGTCTAAGTAACTGTTATAGAGAGAGAAACGAATAAGAAAGCATTTGATAGTACAAAAGCACATAATAGAAAACACAGAATCTATATATTAGTTCTTGCAATAAAACAACGATCAGATCATGAATGTGAATCCTATGCCTGATGGTGCACAGTTTTGGTGCGCTAAGTTTTGTGATCCTACTATGCTTATTACAGATTAAATTGTATCTGTATCTTCTTGAATTACTTTCACTCTCTCAAGATCTTCGATTATGAGGAATCAAACAATCTGATACAATGGAGTTCACAATTCAAACTGTGAGTCACACATTATACATCTATTTTGATGAATCACCCGTCTTGTTCTGATTTATTGTATATATACAAGTTTAAAGAGATTGTGGCTAACCAAAATGGTTTAGGCACAATGTAGAATTTACAAGACAAGGCTAAACAGTTTAGTGTAAGCCCTACATTATGAAGATGTAAAACTGGAGCTCTTCCTCTGCTAAATCTTCATTATGAAGCGTAACTAAGTCTGTGAAGCGTAATAACATGTTCGAACGATGACTTAGTCTGAGGAAGATTTACCAGAGGAAGAGCTCCATTTTGAGTGGTACCAATCAACATTCGATAGTTGAAGTGTCGACAAAGTCAATAGTTCGATGTCTACGATGGATACTCGAACTCAAATATTCATTGTCGAGTTGAGTTTTGATTTGCTTTGAATATACGTGTATTTTTGTAGACTGATAGTTTATTTCTGTAGATTGTTGTAAAGAGTGGATTTTTACATTGTTCAAGAGAACTCAGAAGATAAATTTAGGTGAGTAGGAGTAAGATTAAACTTCAACACTGACCAACATGGAAGGCTCGAGGGCTACGAGCCTTCCCCTCCCACGTTAAAAACAGTGTTGGACGGGTATATAGGTGCCAAGGTGGTATCAACAATGGTATTATAGAACATACCTGGCTGGTATATGAACTAGGTAGCGGGCATGAGCAGACCCGCTACTGTGGATAGTGGATGGTCAGTACCTACCGAGTCAGTACCTACCTCTGCGTCTCGGTAGGTACTGACCATCCACTATCCACGGTAGCGGGCCTGCTCATGCTCGCTACTGGGCGTAATTTGCTTTTTATGTTGTTGCATGACAGTTGCCGCTGAAGGCTTGAAATCGCATTATTAGCGATCAACGTGCATTTGAAGTGGTTAGTTCGCCGTCTTCTGAAGGTTCATGCCTCGCTTTGACAGCCGTGTGCTGTGTAGAAAGGAGAGAAATTTTTAAAATGCTTGCTTTTGTGATCCTCGTGATGAAGGGCATCGCTTTTCGTGAGGCCATCGTTCTGTTGGAAAGGAAACGTCGTTGTCAAAGAGATGACTCATTAACATGATAGGTAATCATTACTAAGAACATGATAGGTACCAAAATACGACTCTGAACATTGATGTTCACAGCCTATATAGAAGTCAACTTTTTCATTAAATGCATACTACCCTTAATAATTATTTTCGAGTTTATACTTTGCTAGTATCACCCTTGCAATACTCAGGTCGATTAATCCCAGTCACCAATTTGTAAACATATTTAAATCCGACTCGTATCAAAAGATTTTAAAATTTTAAAAAGTGTAATACCCAGGCTCGTATCAAAAATATCAATACCCACTGGTTAAAAAGGCAAAAAGGCAAAAGAAAAATTGGAGAGAGAGAGAGAGAGAGAGAGAGGTGTGTTTTGATTTTTAGGTTTTATTGCAACGAGGATCGCAAGAAGAGGAGAGAGATGGGCAAGATCGATACGCTTCTGTCGAAATCGTCTCGCGTAGCTGAGGTAATCGTGCTGCCGGGGGTGCTGCTATGGGCATACTTCACTACGCCTAGACGCACTTCACCTCCTCCTTCAACCAACAAATAATAGCATCATGCGCCATGGAGGATGGATTCAGAGGCGTCAGGATAACGGATAGTGTTATTCATTGCTTTTCCCGATGAGTATGCGGTGATGTCTCCTACCCTTTTTCTTAATAAAGAATGTCGGGCTTACTCTTTCTGGCCCTCTTGTTGCATCAGGAAGAAGAAGCTCTAGATTTAATGGTTTTTTTTTTTTAATAAGCTCTCGGTTCATTCCCTAAGATGCTGCAAGGGAAACTTGCTGGTACTATTATGCAAAAGTGCTGTTTGTGAATCAATTATCTAGTTTCTGCCGTTATGGCTGTGATGGGAACAATTGAAAACAAATTTTCTTGTTCTTGTTGACTTATGATATACGCTGCAATAGTTACTTTTACAGTATCTTTCACGTCTGACTTCTGATCAAAGGTAATATTGTCAAGGATTATATGTAAATCTGACATTTTTTTTGGTGTTTGAATCTAGTGCTTCCCAGATCAAACAAGATCGTTGAATCATTTACAGAAATTGTTATTCTTTTATGTATTGGGGAATGGTCTTTTGAGCAACCTTGGCACCCGGTAGAATGGCCCTAAAATTATGGTTAGGCCGTCAGACCAAGCCATTATTGAATGGCCGTTGAACCAGGTTTAAAGGTACTGTAGGCCAAGCTATAATTGAATATCTGTTGCACGAAGATTATAGCAAGTAATTAACTAATAAAAATGTATGCAAAATTCCTTCCAGTGTCTTTCTCTTTGCAAAAACCAACCCTTTGTAACAAATATGAAAAAGATTTGTGTAGAAATGACTCAGACATGTTTAAGCCTCAAGAAAGCAATGAACTAAAGACATATAACATTCTATCATCTGGAGAGAGGAGCTTTTCTTCCATTGTCAGAGATGTTAAATTCAAGCCTCAAGAAAGTAATGAACTAAAGAGATAAAACATTCTACCATCTAAAGAGAAGAGGTTTTCTTCCGTTGTATGATTCTGCTGATGTATCCCAACTTTCTGGACTTGTCAGCTTATCCCTTGCTTAATCATCCCAGCCTTGCCATTTAAGCCTCTATGTAGCTGGCGATATACTCATTTCACATGCTACGTTGAGCTTCTGTGGCACCCTTGAAAACAGTTGTTTAGCCAGCTAGCCTTGAGTGTCGTGTACAGTACACAATTCTTGAAAATATAGGAAGTAGATATTTTAGGAGCTGCTTACTCCTTCACTCTTACTCCTTGGCTGCAACTTTTCCAGTGACAAATCTGATATAGGAAGTAGATATTCTAGAAGACAAGATGGAGCATTAAGCATCCAAAGTAGTTTTCAAGTCCAACATAGATGGTCATAGATGTTTTATACTTGAGAAGGCAAGTTCTCAAGTAGAACCTTTAGCAAAACATTTGAAATGTTATGATACATGAACGAGGAAGAAGGGACACAATTTGTCTAGACCTTGCTGACAAGAGCCCTAACTTACCATGAGAAGTTGGTCAAATCACTATAAATTATGTGTAAGTCACACTACTAGGAGTACATGCATAAAAGCATCATTTTTGTCACCTATTTTAGGATGAGCAATGAAATTTTTAGAAAAACCCAAGAAAGATAATTTTCAAAAAACTAACAAAAGCGGAAAATCAATTAAGGCGATGTCTACACACCAAGGTTCGAAATTGTAAATTGGAAAGGTAGCGACGTGTGTAGGCAAAACAATGCTTCTTGGTTTCCAAGGGGAGGCTCGAACCTGGGACCAAAGAAACTTTGGATGCCAAGCCAACCAACTGAGCCAACCCCGTTGGGTGTAGGCAAAACAATGATTCAATTACATCTTGAAATCCACTAGAAAATGTGGAAAAAAGTAAGTTCTGAAAACTTGAAGAAATAGAAAATTTATGAACTTAGACTTCATGTCCATATTAAAATATGGAAAGTGATATAGAAGTAATTAACACTAAGGAGATAAAAAAAATAGAAATATTCACAATGCTTCTAAGCATTGACAAAAAACATGAAGCATAAGAAAGTGCTCAAAAGTGGTTTGATGAGTAGTTCGACTTCTAGAAACCATGTTCATGATTTGTAAACTACATTTAAATTATTATATTAGAGGAAGAGTGATTCAAATGATCGTGGAAATAGCACACGAAAAATATCAACTGCAAAAAATGAGCAAAATTGAAAATTCCAAAAACTCCATTGCTAATGTTTAAGTCATGTTATGCAAAGTTAGATAGAGGAATCGTATTGTAGAAATTAAAATGTTACAAACATCTACAAATGTTCACAAAATTGTGGAAAAGTGCAAACACTAAATAATGACTTAGAGTTGAGGAGTGAAATATAGTATGATAACAAGATGTGTGTGATGAAGAACGAGGTTATGCCCGCCAACATAGAGATGGTGACGACAGAGGGAGGCGGTGCATGCGATGCTCTCCCCTCACATGTTGGAGGTGCTTTTTCCTGTTGTTGCATATTTCATTGGTAAACCGCCTTACACGGATGGGTTCAGGAGATTTGCTGAGCTTTAGTGGAGTTGTTTCAATGTCAAGGTCCTAGGTTCGCAGGCCATGGGCAAAGGCTTCTTCCTCTTCACCCTAGGTAGTGTTCAGGAAGTGAATGTATTGCTTGCTAATGGGCCTTATCTTTTTCGGGGCAATCCGGTCTATGTTACAAGATATATTGACAATTTCTCCATAGATGATACCTCCCAGATGGAAGTGCTTGTTTGGATGGAGCTCCCCTTCTTTCTCCCCAAGTTCCTTCCTACTCTGGAGACGGTCCTTGACAGCCTTGGCAAGGTGCTTCTGTTGCAGCCCACAAGGGCTCATAATCCTTTGTCACACATTCAGGCTCGCATTTTGTGGAAGCTTGCATAGCCCTTGGTGGAGCAGTTGCAGTTCCATTATCTGGGTCGTTCATATCTCTAGCCTATCACTTTTAAGGGCCTTTTGGATTCCTGCTATAGATGTCGTCGTTTGGGCCACGCAGATGTTTGCCTCAACGTCTGGTAGTTGCTATTCCTCCTAGTGTTGGGGTTTCGGCATCTCGTCCCATTCCGCCTGGCCCAGCTTTGAAGCCAGTGGTTTCTGCTTTGGTACCCTTGTTGCCCACACCCTGGCTTCCTTCTCCGCCTCTGCCCCTGAAGCAGTCTTTGTCTTTGCAAGCTGTGGAGCAGCCCGCTACTAGCATTTGGGCGCTTGTTCTCCCTATCATCTCCAGTACGCAGCTTCCTCAAATGTAGTGTTCTGTCACTCCTGGGCCTGCTCTCACGGTGGCAGAAGCCACGGACACGGTTTCCTTGTTAACGGACAACATTGCAGCTCCTACCCTTCCTCAGCCTTTTTGCACTTAAGAGACACTCCCTGCACCTCTGCCTCAGCGCTGGGCAGATTATCCTTTGGAGAATTGAACCACTATCAAGTGAGATCTTCGCTCCAAGCTCTTCCCTGTTCTGCCTACCAAAGTTGCAGCTCTCTTGGTGCAATCTTCTCTCCCCCCTCCTCCTCCAGATGCAGTGTCGGGATGAATATCTACTCCTGGAATGTTCGTGGCCTTAATATTGATCCAACACGTCGAACTTGCATGGCTCAAGTCCTAGCATCCTACCCTTCTAGGAACGTGCTGATTGCCTTGCAAGAAACCAAGCTTCGAGAGTTTAGCCATGATTACTTGATCAAAAAGTTTGTTGCTTCCTATCATTATGGTGTCTCCTCGGCTCAAGGCACCTGTGGTGGTGTTCTAACTCTTGTTTCTCGTGATTGGCAGGTTCTCTCCAGCTCTTCCGATCTTGTTGGTAAGTGGGTGCTTCTTTACCTCCACAAGCTAGGTTCTACCTTTTCTGTCCTTAATCTTTATGCCTCCTCTCTTGTCTCTGATCGTATTGAATTCTGGTCTAATCTGCCGCCTATCTTTGATTACCGTCTCATTGTGCTAGGGGACTTTACCATCTATATTGATCCTTCTGACGGTCCTCATACTATTTCTTTCTCTGAGTGTGTTGCCTGGCTTTTGTTTCAATCGTCTCACTCTCTTGTCGATGCCTGTCATATCCTCCAGCATTTCCCTCATCAGACTTGTACCAATTGTTGTTTGGGTCCTTTCTTTTGCTCTGTCAGGCTGGACCATTTTTATCTTTCCTCTTCCGGGTCTTGGCTACGATTGTCATTTGCTAAAACTCATCGGTTTACTACTCTTTCGGACCATAGTCTAGTCATGCTTAGGTGTCGTTTTCAGGAGCTTCCCCCTTATACTTTCTTCTCTCCTTTTGTAATGAACTCCTTGTTGAAATAAATGTCTATTTTGCCCCTTTAAGGCTTGTATACTTGTAACTTGTAAGTTGTGCATAAGACATGGGGGTAAAACATTTATGTACATAGTACACCCCACTTGTGCTAATTAGGCAAGTGAATCAAGTAGGTTAAGGACCCATGTGAGTTCTAGAGCTAGAATTAGCAAGACACCACCTCTATACATAACATGCTATATGTAGCCCAAACTTTGGAGGGGTTTCCACGCCCTACTACACTTTGAATATTCATTCATGTTGTGTGAGCTTTGAAGTCCTCTCTCTCTTGCTTTTGTGTTCTACTCCATAGCTGGTTTTCTGAAGCTTTCATAGTGTGCTTACTATGCTGTTATGATACTCCATAGCTAGGCCTTGGAATTTGACATGGTATCAGAGCAGGTTATGTTGCATGTGGTGTGGTGAAAGCTTGGACCTGTTTTTGATCAGATTCCTGCCATTCCTGGAGAGCAGCTTACCTTTGAGGAGGGAGCACTTTTTGTAGGGGCATCTGATCTCTGTGCTATCTGCATGGTTGGAGTACTGTTGGCAAGGGGAGTATAGGGAGCCAAAAAGTTTCTAATTTGAGACAAAAATTTTTGCGTCTTTTTGGACAGCCAGGACTGTAGGAGGGCGCTTTCTACAGTGGGGACTTCAGTGAAAGTTCTGAGTGGATCTTGGACAAGGGCTAGGACAGCCATACAGGGGGATAGTTTCAAATCCAGAAGCTGAGGGTTATTGAGCAAGTGGCTGCATACCCTAGTTGGGTGAAACCCCAGTTTGCCTTTTGTGTTTTATTTCTATCCAGCTATGTCTAGTCTTGCAGAGAGCATGCTGAGTGAAGCCAGCCGGCTTGATGGCACTAACTTTAGCATATGGAAATTCAAGATCAAGAACATTCTTGAAGACAAAGAATGTTGGAAGCTTGTGACAGGTGAGGAGCCTGTTCCAACATCTGAACTTGAACTTAAGGACTATATCAAGAGAGGGGAAAAGGCACACAGAATCATCAACATGTCAGTGAGGGATAATGTGATTCCTCTAATCAGGTCAGCTAAAGGGCCTGTGGATGCATGGCACATTCTTTGTGCATTGTATGAGACAGCAAGTACAACCAGGTTTTTCTACTTGAAGAACAAGTTGTATACTCTCAGAATGGAGACAGGGGAGACAATTACTGATCATCTTACTAAGATTCAGGATATTAGATATCAGCTTTCTGTACTTGGAGAGTCTATTGCTGACAAAGACTTGGTGCCAATAGTTCTGAATAGCTTGTCATATGCTTATCAGAACTTTGTGATGATGATATCAGTGAGAGAGAAGATCCCTACCTATGAAGAAGTCTATGGTCTCTTGTTACAGGAGGAGATGAGGAGAATTAATCTCTCCAAGAGGGAAGATTTCCAGGAGCATGCCTTTGCTTCTAAGAAGAAGCAAAATCCAGCTAAGGATAAAAAGAAAGGTAAAGGCAAGAACAAAGGAACACTACAAACACTTGAGCAAGGAATGGAGAACTTGCAGATGTCAGAAACACAACCCTCCTCGAATACTTCTTCCACACCTCGAAGGAAGGGGAATCACAATTACTGTGGTAAATATGGACACTTTGCTTTTGAGTGCAGGAAGAAGCTTGCAGACCAAAAGAAGGGCACAAAGAAGCAAGGAGGAAATGTTGTTGAGAGTGTTGCAAGAGAGGAGCAGAGTGACATAAGGCAAGCTGAGTTATTCTCTGTTGCATTGGCTTCACAAGCTACAACAGGTGGTTGGTACATTGACTCAGGTGCTTCAAAGCACATGACCCCTCATAGGGATTGGTTTGATACCTTTGTGGGGATTAGTGATGGACAAGAGGTGTGCCTAGGTGACAACTCAACACACAAGGTCAAGGGAAAGGGCACAGTACCTGTAAAGCTTCCATCAGGAGAAGTCAAAGTCATTAAGAATGTCTTATATGTACCAGGACTTGCTAAAAATCTTCTTTCAGTAGGAGATATCACTCAACAAAATATGAAAGTAGAATTTGATGCTACTTCTTGTCTTGTGTTGGACTTGAGTGACAATATGAAGGTTGTGGCCAAAGGATTGCAGGAAGATAATCTATACAGGTTATACACTTCTATCCCTAGTCAACATGCTTATACAGCAAAAGGAAGGAATGTGGATAGGTTGTGGCATGAGAGGTATGGACATCTTGGCTACCAAAGCATGCAGGTGTTGAACCAGCATCATATGGTGGAGGGGCTTCCAATTGTTAAGCCAAGCTCTTCAGTTTGCGAGGCTTGCGCTATGGGAAAACAGCAAAGACATAAGTTTCCCAAGGAAAGCACCACCAGGGCAGCAGACATACTTGACTTGATACATTCAGATTTGTGGGGGCCAACCCAAACAAAATCTGCAGGGGGGGCATATTACTTTATGACCTTTATTGATGACTTCTCACGCAAGATTTGGATTTATTTCTTGAAGTCAAAATCTGAAGCATTCAAGTACTTCTTGCATTTCAAAGCTTTGGTAGAAGAACATTCAGGAAAGAAGATAAAGATGCTCAGGTCAGACGGTGGTGGAGAGTTCATTAAGACAGAATTTGTGGAATTCTGCAAGGCCAATGGGATCAAAAGGCAGCTTACAGCTCTTCATACCCCTCAGCAAAATGGCGTAGCAGAGAGAAAGAATCGAACTATTGTGGAGTGTGCAAGGTGCATGCTCAAGGCAAAGGAGTTGCCCAACTCTTTTTGGGGCGAGGCAATGCACACAGCAGTGTTTCTGTTGAATAGAAGTCCAACAAAAGCTGTGGAAGGCAAGACACCAGAAGAGGCATTTAGCGGCATTAAGCCCAAGGTAGGCGCTTTGCGAGTATTTGGTTGTACGGCCTATGCCCATATTCCCAAGGATAACAGGAAGAAGCTGGATGCAAAATCAGCAAAGAGTATTTTCTTGAAATACAGTGAAGAAAGCAAAGCTTACAGACTTTACGATCTTACTAGCAAGAAAAGGATCATAAGTCGAGATGTGATCTTTGAAGAAGATCAAACGCCTCCTATAGAGGAACTTGAGATGGAGGATGGTACAAGTGAATTTGTGCCAATACTTGATGACCCACATCCATATATTGGGGAGCCCCAGGATGATCATATGAGTGATCAAGAGGAAGAATCCGAGGAGGCTAGGAAGCGGAAGGAAAGGGGCAAATTTGTTGAGTCCTATTCACCGTCTTCATCACCAACTGCAAGGAAGAAGTTTCCCAAGTGGTATTGGCAAACTGTGCAGGATGGTTTGATATTGGATGAGGGAGAGAGCAGCAATCCAGGGGCTAGGAGGTCTCAAAGGCAAGCCCAGCAGCATGAACACCAGGAGACAAACTATGCACTTATGACTACTATTTTGGATTCACAAGACCCACATACATTCGTTGAGGCAGCAGATGAGAAGGTATGGCAACATGCTATGCAAGAGGAGTACGACTCCATTCTCAAGAATGATACATGGGATTTGGTGAAGTTACCAAAAGGGAAGCGTCCTATTGGCTGTAAGTGGGTCTACAGGACCAAATACAAATCTGATGGGAGCATCGAAAAGCATAAGGCAAGGCTGGTTGCTAAAGGCTATGCACAGAAGGAGGGCTTGGACTATGATGAGACGTTTGCACCGGTAGCTAAGATGACGTCTATCAGGTTGATTTTAGCATTGGCTGCATTTTTGGTTGGGAGGTCCATCAAATGGACGTGAAGAGTGCTTTTCTTAATGGACAGTTGGCTGAAGAAGTCTACATGGAACAGCCACAAGGTTTTGAGGCTAAGGGCAAGGAAAGTATGGTATGCAGGCTTAAGAAGGCCTTATATGGTTTGAAGCAGGCACCCAGGGCCTGGTATAGTCGTATTGACGACTATTTTGCCAAGGAGCAATTTATAAAGAGTCAATCGGATTGCAACCTGTTCGTGAAGGAGGAAGATAGGAACATTGTTTTGATAGTTCTCTATGTGGATGACTTGGTCATCACGGGGTAACAATGGGCAGCTTATTGAAAAGGTGAAGGCTCATTTATCAAATGAGTTCGAGATGAAGGATTTGGGCTTAATCCACTATCGTCTTGGTTTGGAGGTTTGGAAAAAGGAAAACTGTGTGTTTATTTCCCAAGCCAACTATGCATGTGAAGTTTTGAACAGGTTCAACATGCAGGATTGCAAACCCGTTTCCACGCCCATTGATACCAGCAGTAAGCCATCCAGAGATGATGGCACTCCTTTTGTGGACGAGACTCTTTATAGGCAGCTTGTGGGTAGCCTGATTTATCTCACCACTATGAGACCAGACATTTCTTATGCGGTTGGTGTAGCAAGCCAGTTCATGAGTTCTCCAACTGAAGCACATTGGAAGCAGCCAAGAGGGTTTTGAGGTATGTCAAAGGGACAACCTGCTATGGGATTGAGTACACAAATGACGGAAAGCTTCAGCTTGGAGGCTTTACTGATTCGGATTGGGCAGATGATAGGGATGATCGAAAGTCGACCACAGGTTACACTTTTAACCTTGGTTCAGGGGCCATTTCTTGGTGTAGCAAGAAACAACCCACAGTTACCTTATCATCGACAGAGGCTGAGTACAGGGCAGCGACAAAAGCTACCTGCGAGGCAATATGGCTCAAGAGACTTCTTAGGGAGGTGCAGATTCCACAGGATGGTCCTACTATTCTTCAATGTGACAGTCAGAGTTGCATCTAGCTTGCCAAAAATCCTGTGTACCATGCTCGTACGAAGCATATTGAGGTGGATCAACACTTCTTACGAGAGAAGATACAAAGCGGAGAAATTCAGCTCGAGTACTGTGATACCAACGAACAAGCAGCAGATATTTTTACTAAGGCACTTAGTAGAGAAAAATTTGAAAAGTTTCGTAGCATGCTAGGTGTTGGTATGAACAAAATAGCCATTGAGGGGGGGGGGTGTTGAAATAAATGCCTATTTTGCCCTTTAAGGCTTGTATACTTGTAACTTGTAAGTTGTGCATAAGACATGGGGGTAAAACATTTATGTACATAGTACACCCCACTTGTGCTAATTAGGCAAGTGAATCAAGTAGGTTAAGGACCCATGTGGGTTCTAGAGCTAGAATTAGCAAGACACCACCTCTATACATAACATGCTATATGTAGCCCAAACTTTGGAGGGGTTTCCACGCCCCTACTACACTTTGAATATTCATTCATGTTGTGTGAGCTTTGAAGTCCTCTCTCTCTCTTGCTTTTGTGTTCTACTCCATAGCTGGTTTTCTGAAGCTTTCATAGTGTGCTTACTATGCTGTTATGATACTCCATAGCTAGGCCTTGGAATTTGACACTCCTCTCCTCTTTCTTCCCCTCCCTTTGCTATTTGTCCTTCAGGCCAACCTTGTTTCCACCTCTTCATTTCAGGGCATGATCGATCAGGGCACCGATTTTCTTCGCAAATCTGGTAAATCCTCTTGTCGTTCACTCAATAGGGTCAAGTCCCCTTACTCTTCTTCAAGGCATTGTTGTCTCTCGAGCTGTTGCTCATAATTCCACCTTGTATTCTGATCTCCAACTTCGTTGCCAAATTATTCTTCGTCGCATTGACTATCATGTGGCGGTCGATACGCTTCAAGATGAATTGGCTCCGTAACAAGGACCTTCCTTCTTCTTTCTTTTTTCGTACTCTCCATCGTAGACGCTCCTATTCTTTTGTTCACTCTCTTCATGTTTCTGATTTCACTCTTATTGACACTCCTTCTATGGTCAAGGCTTTTGTCTCTCTTTTTAGTCTTTTTAACCTGCCTCTTCTCTTGACCCTGCCCGGTCGTCAGACACATTCTTTCGGCGTACTCGGTCTTTTTTTCCTCTCTTATGGTAGCTACTCGCTCCCTTCATGACTCCCTTGCTAAAACCCTTCGCCGGTTCCTTTGGGCTGGGAAGCGTCCGTTCCTTGGCGAACTTGGTATTCCTGACCCTTGCCTCAAAAAACCGTTCTTTGGTACTTCGTCATCTTTTTTCCCTCTTTCCCTGTCAGCACTAGTATGCTTTTCTGCTCTCCTACTAATGGTTGTGGTGGTCCCTCTCTTCTTCAACTCTCTCTCGTTTTTGCCAAGCTCCTCTCCTTTGGTTGGTCCTTTCGCTTTAAAGGCCCCTTTATCCTTAAGAGTCTTGCTCGCCTTTTCCTGGACTTCCGCTCCCTGATGTCCTGGTCCGACAATATTGGTCTTCTTGTTGATGAACACATGTGGACCTCTTCGCTTTTCTCGTCGGGCGCTTACCCTCTTTTTTTTTCCCACCCTCGTCTTTCGGTGTCTTCGGCCTCCAAAGGCCTTACCTCCCTTTCTCAGATTGTTCATATCCCTCCATGTCATATCCTTGCCTCCTCTGTTCTCTCTAGTAGTGAGCGTTCTTCTTTTCTTTGCTTTCTCAGCTGCAGTCCCTCTCCATATCTTGCCCTCTCTCCCCTTTGACCTTCAGGGTTGGGAACCCCTCTTGGATTGCTCTCTTCTCAGCTATAGTGCCCTGCACCACCAACAGTTCCCTTCACTTTTTCCCCAATTTCTCAACTCCTTTTGGTCGGGTCTCGCATTCTATGTCTCTTGGCGCAAGCGCCTTCGTGTTTCTCGTCCCCTCCTTGTGGGGAAGCTTAGATACCTGACCTACCGCATTCGTACTAAATCCCTTCCCTTGTTGTCTAAATGAATGACCGCCTTTGTTTTGTTTGCCAGCTGGAGGAAGAAACGGTTCTCGCACATGTTCTTTTACTATCGATGGGACCTATGGTTGCAACTACTTCGCCATCGGGGTTTCACCTTTTCTTTGGAGTTGACACACGACTCTCACTTGATAGATTGCTCTACTCTCTTTTTTTGGCATGTGTGCAGGTTAGCAGTGCTGTGGAAAATATGGACGGCACAAAATCAGCAGGTTTTTGAGGGTGTTGCTTTCCCTCTCTTGGCTGTAGCTTGGTCTTCGTTTGGCTTTTTTTTTTTAACACACACTGCCTCCCTGCAGGTGTGCTAAACTCCTTATATAATAGTATTGTTAAGCTTTCAAAAAAAAAACTCTCTCAGAAACTAGTAAAGATGATGTGTACTGCCTTATCTTTTGCTACTAAGAATCACAAAGTATATACATGATTGCATTTATGACATCACATAAAAGCACTATACAGTATAAGTATGGTTAAATAACAATCTCCACCCAACAACATTGTATGATATCATTTAGAGTCAATAGCTTATCCCCTCAAAAGAAAGAGCAACAACTCTCCTACAAAGATTTCAAAATAAATAAATAAATATGCTATTGAATAGGTTGCCTTTTTGTGTGATTATGCTCAACTTAAATCATGGCCAAAACCCTAGCATGATGCATAGTAAACCTAGTCAAAAATGGTTTGCTCCTCTGGCGAAGGCCCATCACCTTGTGAATAAACATTATATTTGACTAGTAAATTGTCATCGGTCATGTGAAGTAAATTAAATCCTGAGACCATAAGGTTAGATAATCCTTGAATGTGTTGTGTTTATGTAATTAAGATTGGAATGAAAGTTGGACACACATTATCTACAAAACTAGAGCCAAAGGCAAATAAATTTTTTTTTCCAAGGAAATTTTTTTTGAAAAGAGAAAAGTGGTGCCTAGGAAAGCGTTCTTGTACTAATTATAAAAGAATAACCACATCAAAAGAGATAAATGGTAGATAATGAATCACATAGCACTCTCTCACTAGGAATCCAATATGAGCATCAAATAGCTAGCAAAAAGGTTATTAAATTTATCCCCTACAAGAATTGTAGTGAGACTCCTACAAAGGACAAAAAAGCAATGGAACTATTTAATGTTTGTTGTGGAATATTTGCAAGTTACTTTAGCACAAAACACTAAAGTGGCTATATGTGCTCTTGGAAATCTTCACAAAGCTATAGCTAGAGAGAACTTTTCAAGTCCTATCGAAAGAAATATTTTTATTTTAAGTTCGATCTAAGAGGACTTAGAAATTTCATGTTTTATCCAAGAGAGTTCATTTCCTCTCAAAGCTCATAATTTTTAGTTGCATCCATGACGATTGAGGATTTTGAGGGCATAAAAATCATGACCAATGAGATATGAGGTTGCCAAAAGAATAATAATAAAAATTGAATATTATAATGGCAGTCTCCAAACATTCTCTCCCTTGTCCAATTATGTAACACAAACTAAATAGCATTTAAGGATATTTCTATTGCAGTTAGGTAATAAATGGTCATGATACCTCGTGGCCTCTTCAACCCATGGCTCACCTTCATGCTATCATTTTTGCTATTATACAATGGTTCACT
>MU832114.1:0-86674 GCA_029204225.1 Diphasiastrum complanatum | reverse complement strand
TCCAATATAACATCTATTTTTTCAGGCCCTTCAAAATTCATTTTTTAAGCTTTGAATGAGTGAAAAGGGGGCCCGATATTTCCTTGGGCCCCCATTTTGAAAAAAAAATCTGAAAAAAAAAAGGGGAGAGGGAAGGGAGTACATCCCCCACCCCCCCCCCCCCCCTTCTCTCTCTCTCTCTCTCTCTCTCTCTCTCTCCCCCTCGGGGCCAGCTAGCCCGTCGCGCCCCACCCACCCCTCCGGGCCGCTAGCCCTCGTTGATTCGCGTGGCCCGGAGGGCCACACCTAACACCCCCCCCCTCCCTCGTTGTCCTGTCAAAGAGGGAGGGGGGTGACCTGGGAGCGCGCGCTCATCGCGCTCCCACCCGGCTCAGCGGCTTCAAGTGGGCAGGAGCACGCGCCCAGCTCAGCGGCTTCAAGTGGGCAGGAGCAGCGTGCTTCTGCCCACTTGAAGCCGCTGAGCCGGGTGGAGCGCGATGAGCGCGCGCTCCCAGGTCACCCCCCCTCCCTCTTTGACAGGACAACGAGGGAGGGGGGGGTGTTAGGTGTGGCCCTCCGGGCCACGCGAATTAACGAGGGCCAGTGGCCCGGAGGGGTGGGTTGGGGCGCGACGGGCCAGCTGGCCCCGAGGGGGAGAGAGAGAGAGAGGGGGGGGGGCGATGTACTCCCTTCCCCCTCCCCCCTTTTTTTTTTAAATTTTTTTTTCAAAATGGGGGCCCAAGGAAATATCGGACCCCCTTTTCACTCATTCTAAGCTTAAAAAGATGAATTTTAAAGGGCTTGAAAAACGGTTATATTGGTATTTAAAATTTAAATTTGAGCCTTGTCAAATCATCATTACTATGGGTTGAGCAAGTAGAGTTAGAGGAGGGTTACTAGGAGGGTTAGAATTTGGAGATCTATTTCACACCATTGGATGTGCCATGTCATATGGACCATTCCATCTCAATTGTCACTTTCTTATTGGTACACATGTCGTCATTAACACTAATTATAATTAGTGAAGAGGCCCTTTTTGAGTCCAAAAAGGGCCCTAATGGCTCCGATGATACTGAAGTTGTTATGGGCCTCACACTCCACTCTCTTCCTTAACATTCTTGACAAGGGAGCAAGTCTTTTTGAGAAGGGAAGACTACATGCATACTATTGGCAGCCACTGGGGCCTCGGGGATGTTATTACGTGGCCATAGATCACATGGTGTTGGCAACTCCCTTTGCTCATTGTTGGAGATTTGTGACATTTATTGATTATTGGGTTATTATTGGGCCCTGATTTGTAACTCTTCTCTGTAGCCTTGATTCAGGCTACCAAACAGTATTAATAGGACGGTGGTCCTCATCATTGAGATGTAATTGATACGAGTTATCTTTGCAGTTCATTCACATCCAAATTTCAAAATTACCACCAATTACCTTTGCTAACTTTCTATGAGTGTTACAAGAGAAAGGCCGCCTGAGTCTGATGCAAAGAAGCACTACATAAAGCATGAAGTCAAGTCCATGATTCTTCTTGTGAATGCAACCAACTAGTTCCTCGTAAAGAAATAGTTTTGCAAGTCATAAACACATTGTGACTCACAGTTCACTTGCAACCCAAGTTAAAAAAACAGTTTATTCTCTACTGGAAGTTGGAACTAGAAACTATCATCATCCATGTCTTCATACAATTCTTGAAAACCTCAGGAAGTAGGCGCTGCTGCAGCATTTGCATTGTTCAAGAACACTCTTGTAATGAATACAGTAGATAACATATTATTGGCTAAGACCATACCTAGATCAACTGAGATGAAGTGTTAGCAACAGGAAGAGGAACTCTCACTTGAATTATCGGTTTCGCTTCCAGGAATGGTGCGGAAAGTGTCAGATAGGATAGAAATCTCATCTGCAATTCCATGAGCTTCAAAAACCTTGAAAAATGGATAAACCTTGGGCAAACAATTTCTGCATTAGTAGTTTGAGCAACCTGTAAATAAATCCATCAATGTGTATGGTAGAGTTTGCATTCAAAAACAAGAAAAATGCCAGCTGCAAATACATTTTTCATATTGATCCCGCAAATCTAGGACAAAAGATATCATCAATTTCCCCAGAATATAAACCTTTATCTCTTTTCGAAGTATCTATGTTGAATTGAACTCAAGCAGATGAGAACTCGGCTGCTATAGTTACATCAAGGAATTTAGATTCAAATAGCTGCTCCAGCTACCTTCGTGCTTTCTGAGTTCAGAATACCTCTGACTAACCACTAGTCTTACCTTCAGTTACACAGAAACTGTGGATTATCATACTAGATCTTCATTCAATAGTAGGAGGAGTGGACGGTTGTACTCCCATGCCCTTCACCGTATCCACTATAACTGGCTTCTGAAGAAAAACAAATTATTCAAAAGCTCTAGTAAGAAGCAGATTAACACTTATGAATCTTACATTTGAACCAAGAAACAGACTGGGATGGACCCAGAATGCAGCAGTGGTCTAGAAATGAATATTGACTGGCTGTTATTCAATTCTGACCAAAAATATGAAATGGGAATGGGTTTTTGGGTGGGTGGATGGGTGGGTGTGTGCGTGCGTGAGAGAGAGAGAGAGAGAGAGAGAGAGAGAGAGAGAGAGAGAGAGAGAGAGAGACCTCAGGCTTTACTTTCTTCTGTTTTGTTTCCTTGGCAGGTGCCACCAAAAAGGGCAAAAAGTCCACTCCGAGCATGAACGGCTGTAAAACATCTGGAACCTTAACACCATTCTCTGTCTGATAATTTTCAAGTATGCAGCAAATTGTCCTCTCAGTTGCTGTTAGAGTTGAATTCAAAAGATGAGCATATTGCTTGACTTGGTCGTTGCTCTGCAGACAAGAACAGCTTTAGCACTTGGGGTTAACACTTAGCACCACCATCAAAACTAGCACAAGTATTCTAACTGTGCAAATTAAAAATTGCAGCAAGTAGATAAGTTGAATGACTTCAAAAGACTCTCAAACTCCTCATTACAATACTAGCAAGTACTTAGCATAATTGCAATGGATATGATGATGTAGTCTTAATGCTGAATTGCTGATATACATTCTCCAGCAATTACAGGTTCTATAAGAACTGGAACAGAGAATAGAGGATGAGTCAGAAAAGCAACTAGCTCACTAAGATGTTATAGGCACTATTCACATGGGTTATAAGCAAACAATCCCAGTTCACCGTCACACCTGCAGCTACCATACTCAACCAGCTATCAACATAGTTACAAACTTCGGCAAGGTTGCAAGAGTTCTGTTGGTTGATTCTGACGAATCCCCAAGATACTCGGACAGAGCAAAGCAGAATGTTATCTACAGCCAGAAATGTTTTCATGTTCTAAAACAGCATCTCAACTGGTGCAAAAGTGGACTTAAATGGTTACAATGATCCATACTCAAAGTGTTTAAAAGATTAAAAAAAATTCCAGCTTGCTTGCAGGCCAGGTGGGCTTGTATCATTCATATACACTTTTTCATTTTAAAAAAGAAGTATGGGGGGAAGCCCAGGAAAGTATCTCTATAACAAATTTTAATGTTTTGACTTGATAATACCTGCTAAAAAGTAACCACATAAACTGCAGCTATGCACTTGCCTTCTTTTGACCGTAGCGAATTTCAAGACTTCGAGACTGATAATCAGTGCAATTAGAACATGACACAAGTTCACGATATGCTTTTGATGCAGGAAACCACGCTTCCAGGTCATATTTCTTAGCTGCTGCATCATTAAGAGCTCCAGAGACAATAGCAACCACTTGATATGGAAGACCCAACTGAAATGGCATCATTAAACTGTTATCAAAATTTAAGCAACACATAAAAATACTTTTACAGCAGGTCAGAATCCTGAACATATTACAAATCTATCTCAAAATTAGTTGAAGATTTCATTCCAAATAAACTCAATTTTCTGCAAAGACCATAAGTATAGCACTGCACCAAAGGATTCTGATAACTCTCGGAACAGAAACATCTTGCATAACTTGGGCCTGTCACAGGATTAACTGAAATGCTCATCAAGACACAGATAAATATTGACAATACATACATTTCCAATTTCTCATTCATAATTGCAACAGGTTAAATACCTAGCTAATATAAAGTCTAATATATTATTGCAAGATGTCATGGTTTCATTGCATTTTCAAAGCCAGAGTTCAACATTGCATTTATGAACTTTCTACCAAGGGAAATCTGCAGTGTCACCAGCATTTGTAAAATAACATAGTATGATATTGTGTTCCACAAAAAGCTTTCATCTTTATTGATTTTTGGAAAGTGACAAATCCACAACAGAAACAATTCATAGATAAAGACGTGGAAAAGCTAAATCACATAAAAATCACTTACCAAGCATTCTTCAAGACTACAACTTGCAGATTGAACCATTGAAAGTACATGTAAGTCAACCAAATAGGAGCACTGCAACATGAAATGTATATCCTAGAAAGTAAAAATTCTGTTTGAATTTCATTCTTACAGTTATTATACCACTAACTAATCATCTTTAAAAAGCTAAACTCTACAGGGCCCAAGCTGCCCATCTTTTAGAAGAAACTGTTATGGACCATAACGGAACGCCTATTTGTGATGGCCTCGCAAGGGCAGAACACAGGTCTGGGGTTATCGATATGTTTGGGTTTCACGTGTCAGCATCCTAGGATGACACATGCCACTGTTTGGACCATGCTTGATGAAGGGCCAACTTGCACTATGTTATATAGAGGCGGGAGTCTCCCGTTGCCATTCATTCAGTCTACCTGGGAGTAGAGGGATGGAGAGCACGTGCGAGCCAGAATGTATCTCCAGTCCTGTATGGAGAACGGGCACTTATCCAAAGATTGCCCGAAGAAATGCAAGAAGGATGGTCATTCTTTTGAGACTCTAGGCAATTCCACCATTTCTTGTGTTGATGTATCAATTTAGTACGAGCCTATTGTAGGGCAATTGCAACAATTGGTGGAGTGTACTTTTTTGGCAATGCTTGCTCTAGTATCTTCAACGAGGCAAAGGCACATCATCTTGTGAAGCTTAATGACAAGAAGAGAGGTATTGGTATATTTCCATCAGATATGCACATGGAGATGATTGTGTTGTGTGGAGTCTCTTCGTAAAGCAAGATATGTACTCCTTTCTAAAGGACTAGCTTGGAAATGCAGAAATAGAAGTCATTTTGCACAATATAGTGTACCCCTGGGGCCAAACTTTCCAACATATCTACCTTACTTTTTGCTGCTTTCAAAATACTCCTCTAACATCAGTTCGAAACTTGCTTTGTGGGGAGGCATTTTTCTCAACCCTCGTTGTGGAATCTAATATAGCCTTTGGGGTTGCAAACATATATCCGCGCAAGATCGATAATGTGAAGCCAATATTAAGATTGTTCACGAGACCACCGCAAATCAGGGAGACGTATATTTTTTGAATTTTTTCTATCCACTTCAAGTAACATGGTACTTCCAGATCATGAGACACAAAGGTTGAGTTTGATAAATGCATCGCTGAAGGTGCTTATAATGCAAACCTTTTACGTGAGGTCAAGATAAGATTTTGGGATCAGGGGTGTGACTGAGCCAAAGAAAATACTAGACCCACAGGTATCCGGAAGAGGTAGGGGCTACATCCAACGTCGAGGTGGGATGAAGGTTGTATGAAAGAATCACAAGACCATTCGATTCTTCAAGGAGCTTCCCTTTCAGATGAAAAATTGTTCATGTTTAGACGAGAGAATTTCAAACATTAGCCAATGTTTTGCACTGCTGGTTGCATTCTAGACCTTGAGACTCCAAGATCTTTTGATTGCCGAAGGTTCTCGCACACCACCTATACGTGATTCTACCAACTCACCCCCATGCACTAGAGCTAATCGACACCTTCATGCCTAGTCGAGCCTTAAGCTTTTTCCTTATTACCATTTTTGGTAATCCTGGCTTTCTACATCCTTAAGAAGATTAGTTAAGGGTAACGCTACCTTAGCATAATCTTTGATATTTATGGAATAAACCTATGGAGCCCAAAAAAAATTGAAATTCTCTAATCGATTTCTAGATAGGCCATTCACTTACCTTACAGAGTTTATCATCATCGTTTTCCCTACCATGATCGGAAATAATATGACCTAGGTACCTGAGTTTTGTTGCCTTAAAATATCCAAGATAATTTGAAGATGTACTTCATGCTCTTCAAGAGTTCTACTATAAATTAGAATGTCGTCTAAGAATACCACAACAAATTTTCTCAGATATGGACGAAGTATATCATTCATCATTTGCTGAAAAGTTGGTGGGGAATTCATAATACCAAAAGGTGAAACTGAAAATTTATAATGGCCATATCTAGTGCAAAAACCAGTTTGTTAAACATCCTCATCGTTAATTTTTATTTGATGGTAACCTGATCTAAGGTCTAACTTGGTGAAATACTTTGCACCATTCAGCCGGTCCATTAAATCGTCCATCCTTGGTAAGGGATACTGAAGTTTTTTATAAATCGACACAAAGGCGTAAACGTCTTTCTTGCCAACCAACAATACAGGAGCTCCCCAAAGGAATTTGGCCCATACGTAAATACTCCTAAAGTTGTCTAGTAGCTTCATCCTCTTCCTTAAGGGCTCATCCTATAGGGGAAAAGAGATACAAGAGAGCTGTTGGGAAGAAGATCAATGTGATGGTTTACTCCCGTAGAAGGAAAAGACCCTCCGATAACTGCTTAGGGAATACATCAATATATTCCGTTCTAAGTCTCTTAAAGATTTTATCTTCAAAGGTATTTCAATGTGAGGAAGAAAGAGACATTTCCTTAGGAATAAGCAATACATCAACGTTAAAATTTTGAGTAACAAAAGCATTCACATAAAATTCATCTTTCAAAAAACATAATTACACATGATACAAATCTTTCATACATTGACTCACTTTATAAGCAAGTACGTAAGGTAGATCAGGGATATTTACATCGCCTTTAAGCTCAATTAAGGAGCCATTATGCAAAAAGGAAAGACTATGAGTTACATAATCCTTTTTTAACAACCATTGTTTACCTAGAATTGTATCTACCTTATCCAGATTTATTATGTGAAAAGATAAACTATCTACATAATTCTGAATCCTCAATGGCAAGCAAGGAAAAAACTGGTCCCAAACTTGTTGGTCCTCCCTCGTCACCATACTGACCACATACTTGTGATCACTTGGTGTGATTGCCACCTTGAACTGTTGCACCAATTTAGCATTAATAAAGTTATGTATTGAACCAACATCAAAGCGGATGTTTTCTAGCGTAAAACCACTCTTTACCTAGAATTGCATCTACCTTATCCAGATTCATTATGTGGGAAGATAAACTATCTACATAAATGCAAATCCTCAATGGCAAGCGAGGGACAAACTAGTCCCAAACTTGTTGGTCCTCCCCCGTGACCATACTGACCAGATACTTGTGATCACTTGGTGCGGTTGCCACCTTGAACTGCTGCACCAATTTAGCATTAATAAAGTTATGTGTTGAACCATCATCAAAGAGGATGTGCCTATGAAACCATTCATGCGAATGAGATCACGAGGTTCAAAAACGATCACCATTCAATGTTGAAATGTCGTATCATTTCCAACTTTGTAATAACAGAGGAATATTGAACAATAAACAAAAAATGAATGCCCTAAGAAGACTATTGGTTGCAAAAGACTATGTTAATATCACTATCCGAGTTGGTACTCAAACACAGCAAAGAGATACAACCATTTAGCTCCATGGTTGTATCTCTTTGTTGTGTTTGAGTACCAACTCGGATAGTGATATTAACATATTCTTTGTTTTAGAAGTCTTAAGGGGTCGACTCCATCTTGCACAGCACAAACTAAAAGCGTCAACATCCATGACTCCAATAATCAGCACCCAAGAGTAAGTGCAAACCACATGGGCTTTCATACAATAAGCAACAGTTGCATGTAATGTGGTAAAATCTCTGAAAACTTAAAATGACCCCGAACCAAATGCACCGCTTTAGTGTGCAGTAACTTTGGCAATATTAAATTTCCAGCTCATTAAAACTTCCATAAGAAAAAACTGACTTAGACCTTGATAGTAATAAACACATTTGGATGTGTTCCAAGTCATTCCTGTTAAAAAAAATTCCCAATTTTATTAATCTTTTTGTGATTAGGGCCCATAAACACAAGATTAGGCCTATGGCCAACGCATAACCAGGGATTTGGAGTCCCGTAACTTATTAAAAGAAATATATATGTACTTTTCAAGAAAGTTCGCTAAAAAGATAGTCTACTTTCTAGAGAGCATAAAATACCAATCATAAGGAGTAGCGTAGAGATAAGTCATTTTTGTGAAAGATAAGTGCACGATATGAAAGGAGCGTGAGGTGATAAGTCATACATGGGTATATCAGAGGTCTTAGGGGAGAGATTGGAAATCTAAAACAGAAGTTTTCCAGGCCTTGAGGTTTCATATGTTCATTTAGAGAGAGATTAGCATGAGCAGTATAAACAAGGGTGGAAGAGAACAAGCCTGCAAATAGTAGCATAGTTGCAGAGAATCGTGATTCGCTGGCAATCGCGATTTAGAGAATTGCAAATCGCGATTTACCGAATTGTAATTCGCTGCCCCGAATCGCTGACAGACCAGAAAAAAAAAATTGTATTTAACCTGGCCGTGGCAGCCCGTTCTCGTGTCCCAAGTAGAGAGGGAAAAATGCACATTGACAGCAAATGAAGGCGGATCATCGCGTGTGAGCATTCGACATCGATCTATTCGTTGTTCCGGAGGCAACGCTAACAGGCTTTACGGGATTACGGTTGCGTATCGACGAAGAACGGAGATTTTTGGTAAGTGTAGGCTTCATTTTTTCAATGTGTTTAGATTGAGCCATAGGCAACGAAATCACTTGGTTTTTGGTTGTAGACAACCTTTTCGCTGTAGGCTGTCGGATGTTTTAACCATAGTTGCAGCGAATCTCGATTCGCTGGGTCTGCGATTCGCGGGTCGCGATTCTGAAAATCGCGATTCGCGACTTAGAATCGCAAAAAAAAAAAAAAAAAAAAAAAAAAAAAAACTTTGCTAAAATTTTTTTAGGGGATCAATGGTCAAACCAGCGTTTTGCCTCTCATAAGTGCAGTAGATGAGGCACAAACAGATCTTATTTTCAGTAGCTATCCGGTTGTCATTTGCTCTGGTTTTCAGTAAATGTTAATGCTACAGTTTGGACTATCAACTGTATGGATGATGATCACTTTTGCAATTGGTTCACTTGAGATGTGTGTGCAATGTACATACAGTTGGGGGCATAAATATTGGGCCCTTCTCGGCGCGCATTTGGACCCCATTTTTATCTACAGGGGGGCGGTGGCATTTTTATCTACAATGTCTATATAGCAAGAAGCTCTAGGGGGTTCGGGGGACAGTAGCCCCCCGGGAAACGGGGGGTTCGGGGGGCGGTAGCCCCCTGGTGGGGGGTTTGGGGGGCAACGCCCCCCAACGGCGGGGTCCGGGGGCAACGCCCTGACGGTAAGGCCTCTTCATGATTTGGCCTTCCAACTCCCCAAGTGAAAACACACTTTTTGGTGTTTCGCACCCGAAACAGTCGCCAAACTACACAATCATAATCCCCTCGATCAGAGCTTTCATCTGATACCCATATTGCCTAAAAAAATTTCAAAAAAACAAAAAAAATCAATTCTACACGATTCCGGGAAATTCCCGAATCGCGAATCGGAATCGCGATTCTGATCGCGATTCGGGAATCGCGCTGCAACTATGGTTTTAACTTGATTCCAGTTGTTAAACACAAAATTTTAGGGTTTTCTTTGGATGCTTTCTTGTCACAATTGTTCTGGCCAATTCAATGCAAAATATAATGCATATGTAGACATTTAGGGTTTTGGGTATAAACATCTGCTCATTTGTTTATTTTGCAGGACTGACCTCTTGTTGATACCATGTCGGTCGTTGGTAGTGGCATGAGGCTCAGCTCACAGAGGGGAATGTGGCTACATTCAGAGGCCCATCCCACATCGTCGTTAGCAGCAGATGCACCATGTGCCACAGCAAATTCTGTCGGGGAGGGGAGCAGATCCAGCACCTGACGCTCCACAGTCGGACACACCCACAGATCGATAAGCATCGACCACATGGCCAACAAATGAATATAGGCCCTATAATCCATGCAAACATTCCTGTATTTCTTGGAACTGTACGGACATGACAAATTCAGACAAATCAAGTGAGGTAGTCGATAACTAGGGCCCACTTGATAGTTTTCCTTGACTCCCAGCTTACTCAAACCCTCCCCAATCACCTATGCTCCCTCAGCCCAACTCATCTCCTAGAATCTCCCTCCCTAGCTCCACAACATGCTCTTTTCCTATTAACTGTTAACATTCCGCAGGCCAAAAATTTTGAAGTCTCTTAAGTACTCCAGACAGTCCGTTGACAATTGGTGTACCAAACAGCAGACTTAAAAATTGAAACTTATGATAACACATATCAGAGAGAATGAAGCAGACTATTCGAATAACATCAATTTTCTTTCACATTCTGAATAAAAGCGACTAGTATTTATAACAGAAGTTAGAAATAAAAGGTTGCACAGAATTCCATTCGGTCTGTTTGAATTATTAAATAAAACAGTGCATTTGTGAAAACAAATGCATTCTGAGATTTTATATAAAAGTGCCTACTTTTCAAAACGGAATGCCATTCCAAAATGTGCTCCACTTCAGAACGGTTTTCTATGCAAGGCTATCAAATCTTTCAAGGTAGCATCAGAGCTTTCATTCTTGGTATCAAGTCTCACTACTGCAACACGTTTTGGAAGAGGTTTCTATGCAAGGCTTTCAAATATTTCCAGGTAACATCTGAGTTTTCATTCTTAGTATTGAGTCTCGGTACGTCTTTCCTTAGATTTCAAAGATTCGTTTGAATTTGCAATGTCAGTGTCAAGAAATAGCGAAATATTTTTACAGCAACATCATCATCACAAAGCCTTCACTATCCTAAAGAGAATCATCACAACCTATTATACTGAAAGATAGCTGTTCAGAAGCAGTGAAATGATACTTGACTCATATCACACCTCTGTGTAAAATTCTTCTGAATTCTTTAGCATTTCTTCATGCATTCTCCATGACTCATCCCCCAGTGGACTAGCAACACAGAATTGCTCTACTTTCTCAAACTGATGGACTCGGAATATACCAAGTGTATCCCTTCCATGAGATCCTGCTTCCTTCCGGAAACAAGATGAATATCCAGCATACCTACATCCATCCAAAAAGATGTGATATGGCAAAATAGAAAGGTAAACTGATGTCAAAAGACAGAAACAAAGAGACCAATTGCCATCAAACTGTGATGGAGAAGTTAGCAGAACAATGACAAAGAGATCACTTTTTCAGAAGAGCCTGTACAAACTAATTTGTGCCCAACAGAATCTGGATTCTGAAAATAGGAAACATGAGCTTCACAAATGAGGGATTTTCTTCCTGCAACAACCGAATTTGTCAGTTCTCTGCTATTCGATCCTATATCTCATCCTGGACAGGAAACAAATTTGGGGTTTTCAAGTATGTTGTGAGTATAGCTAAACTTGACACATTTGAGCACTTAAAGAAATTGGCCTCGAATTGGATATCTTTTCTGATTATTCTCAGCTGATTTTAGTTCCTCCATTTTCACCCTCAAGTCATTATGAAGTATGATTCCATCTATAAGAAGAGTCTATGATTATTCAGGATAAATAAAAAATCCCCACAGGCATCTGTTTCCACATTGTGCATTGTTTGAGTAACCTACACTTTTACATGTCCTCAAGGCTCACACCCTTATGTAGGTGCATCTAGGAATAGAAATGGTTTGATAATAAGTTTTCTTTGTAAGCACCATACCTCTTAATGCATCCCTACTCATGTCAAACTGCACCCCTCAAAATAAGCGCGCACAATTTGTTTTTTCAATCATGGCCATGAGAATGTACTCCACGTCAGATTTCAGTGAGACTCCTTCAAGTCTATGTTTTCCCTGGAACGTTCGCAAAGCTTATAGAAAATGTGTTCTGTAAGGCAGGACATAGCATATGTTCCACAAACCACAAGGATCCAAGACCAATTTAAACTCAGAATATTTTGTATTCATCCAGTCCACACAATCTCATCCTTAGGCTTTCCACCCTCTCAAGGTTTCCTCCACGTTTTTATCTTCTGCTCCTCTTTGCTAAAACAACGGTACAACTTTTTTCCTTCGGCTTATCGGCATGTTTCACATTTTCAATATCATTTCAAAATTAGTCAATGCCTCCTGGTGGTAACTATTTCTCAAAACTATGCCGGAAATATATGAACGTTGGGTTCAGGACTCTAAATGCTAGTTGCATTGGATGTTCTTTTCTCTTCCTCATTGATGTGGCAGATTGGAGTCAAATTCCTGAACTCAAGGCGCAGGAAGTCCTAACTGATAACTTTTTTGGCCAAGAATTTTTGGAATGCAACCTTACACAAATTACATGGGCAAGAAAACGAAGAAAACCCCAAACATTGTCCAGCCATTGGAAACTTAAGCCTCCCCAATGTAGACATGTCCGTGCACTGTAAACGTTAAACTCCCTGTCATGAATAATACATTAAAAGAATAAACATATGAATTCTATACATATCTACTAACCTAATAAAAACCTCTGTGGACTTCATAAATGTCACTTCATAAATCTAAAGAGAATCAGATATTCAGAAAAATAGCAGCGCACGCACGCGCGCACACACACACAGAAAATTGCTGTGTATGTTTACGACTTTGCAGAAAACCTATTATCATTCGTTTTTACAAAAATGGCTAGCACAACAATAAATAGAACTTCATGGCTCTTATTTCTAATAATCTGCAAGGTCCTTTTCTCCATTTTATTGCCTCTAGATTTGATATACGCTAGTATCACCTTGGAAGAGTCTAAGTTTATAATAGCACATCAACTAGCTAGGAGTCAGCTGCTATTCAAAGTGGCCTTGTGAAGTGTGGTATTGGACAGTTAAACAAAATTTTGAACATTTGTAAATCTTTGCCGAAAATAACTGAGTGAAAATTAGGGGAAAATTCTGAACCACAATAGATTGTTCATGAGCAAAGACATGATTGGATTGCAATGGACAGATAGAGAGTGAATCAATGGAGAGGAAAATGAATATAGGGGAAGATATCATCCTTTTTGCAACATATCCGAGTCTCCACAATGCTACTGAACTCTTGCCATTTTTTAAGCAAAAATCCCTTAGTGTGCGCTAAAGGAGCCCACAGTGCCCGACAACAGGCACGTTGCTAGACTTTGCACATTTACAGGAACAAATACCTTCTTTATCAAGTTGATAGGAAGCTTCACCAGGAGTTCAGTAAATACTCAGAAACTACAACAATTTTAAGAGCTACTGAGTAACCACCCAGAAGAACTTCAGTGCAAAAAAGCCTCGAAATGAGTGCAAGCAAGATATGCAGAATCCTCGTCACATTACCAGAGGGGGCCAACTGGCATGTACTACATGGAAAATCAGCAACAATACTTTAGATCATCAATTCCATCATGTAGAGAATTAACTATATGCAACAATAACCAAGCTCATTTAGCAAACAAACAAGAGCAGATGCAGACCACATGCATAGATGCCCATTCATAGCACACAATTGATCATGCAAAAGGCTAGCAGTAGAAAGCACACTTGAATAGGTCTGTACTTCCTCTTTAAAGAACAATTGCAAGTATACTTACATATGATCACCTAGGTTGCTCAAAAAGGAAACTTCAAGCACCTACAAAAAGTGGCTGATAAGCAAAATACATACAAAACTTAGTACAAATCGGATGTTAAAAAACCCTCTAAAGCATGACAGTAAGAGTCAGTTTTTAAGCTTCTAGATTATATTCTTTATCCAGCTTACATTTCAGAGTTGAGGGCCTCTATTCTGCTGGAATGCCTACACACATTCCTTCAGAGTCAAATGATCCTTGATTCTTTCCTCTGATTCTGTTCCAGTTAGGATTAGGCACATGAAACAAAAATCTTATAACTATAAGTTAACTAATCATTTTTTACCTTGGTGGTACTATGAGCTCATTCTGAAAGTAGTGAGGTTGCATGGTGACCATTCATGCTGTGATAAGTCTTACATTTGAAGTTATATTTCCTTGGCTAGAGCAACAAGCACTCTCGTATAGCCACTTGAGTGAGGGACAAGTTCTAGACTTGAAGAAGCCTACTGGACAAATATAAGTATCTGGAGATTCAGATACAAATAGGCACACCAATAGTTACACCATCCTCTAAACTTCTAAAGATGCAGCTGTGTTCAATAGGCACAATAATAGCAAATCAGTTAATTTGGACAGCAGGCAATGAGCAAGGGATATGGTATCAGCCACGCACAAAAAAGGGCTCACTCCTGCCAACCTTCTGATAGAAGCGATACAGCATTTACATGCAAGTCATAGGGCTATCCAAGCCTGCTACATACACCAGCTTAGAAAAAAACCTTGCAATAAAAATTGGTTGTAATCAGGCCATACCAGAGCGCCTCAACTAGAATATTTCATCAATTTTCTAATGTCACTGACATTGTCTGTACTCCAGTAGTAGCATCTGAACATAGACATATATGAACACATGACTGCTACTTGCCATACTGATTCATCTACTTTAAATCTTTTTCAAAGTGACAAGAAACACTTACAATCGTGGTAGAGACTTCGGATCTAGCCAGTCTCCTCGATGAAATGCACAGATAGGTTGCTCTGCGGTAGCAATGAGATATTTGTCATCACCTTCGCCTGTAACCTATGACAGAATTTTTCAACCATCCTCATTTCAGAATGAAATTTTCAATCTATGAACTATGGGCAAAGGGGCATGATGACGCCACAGTACCAACATATGCAAAGCACAGAATGGTACAAGTGACTTTCATTTGAAACTCAGAATTTTAGAGCAAGTTAATTCTGCAACTGTCAAGCACATTAATCTCAGTTGTATCTCACATGTTAACTTGGGAAGACTCAAGTTTCAAACCTCGTGAACTAATGCTGAGAAGATTCAGGAACACCCTGTGAGAAACAGTTAAAACTAGCAAGTCACCTTGTACAATTCTTCATCGAACTGTGCTAGCTGTGCACACTCTGCCATGACTTCCTTTCTCATAAAAAAGGGGGTCTGGAGGGGAGTATATCCCCGCTTCATGAGAAAAGCAAGACCAAAGTTGATCAGTGCTTGATTGAGCAGAACACCATATCCTTTTAGATAGTATCCCCTACCTCCTGCTATATCAGCACCTGCAGACCATGACCAACATATGCAGAAAAATACAATAGTTTAGATAACCAGATTTATAGCTAACAATGGCTGTACTAATCTCTCTCTCTCTCTCTCTCTCTCTCTCTCTCTCTCTCTCTCTCTCTCTCTCTCTCTCTCTCGCACGTGCAGGCACGGATCTGGGCGCCAGTGGATCTCCATGGCCTAGCGATGGCTGTCCTCCATCGCCCTTCCTCCATCGCACCTGCTCCATCTGCTGGCCTCCATCGCATTTCTGCACCTGTCCTCCATCGCTGATCTGCTGGCTCCCTGATCTGCTGGCTCCATCGCTGTCTTCCATCGCACCTTCCTGTCCCTCATCGCTGATCTGCTGGATCCCTCATAATGCCACGTTGCAAAGGAGTCGTTGCCACCACTTTTGAACCATCCTCCGTCTCCAACAATGCTTCAACATCTTCCTTACAGCCAGATCCACCTACCCCTCCTGCTTCTATGCCTGTTGCGGTTCCTATCTCTCCATCAAACCCTATTCTTGACAATAGTGAAACTACTGTAGCTATTCCCTTGACTCCAAACACTCCAGAAGCACCTGTTTCTCTCCCTCCATGTGCATTGGTCAAACTTCTTTGGGATGATCAACTCCGTCTATTTGAATACCTCAACAATCACAAAGAGCAACCGGCTTCTCATGATTCCTTGCTTCTAGTGGTGCAATCGCATCTTCAGAAGTTGGATACTTCCATTCAAGAACTCAAGAACGAAGTTATAGTTATAAAAAGTGAAGCCTCTTCCCAAATCGCTACTTCGGCAAAAATTCAGCAACTCGAAAATCAGGTGGAACAACACCATACGGCTGTCCAGTCATGGGCAGATGTGCTTAAAGGTTCGTCTCCAATTATCTCTCCACCTCCGCCTTCACCTTCGCTTATCTCAGCCACGTTCACTAAGAGTCGTCTGCGAGAGCATAAAGCTCTCAATGTTCGTGTTAAAGGTATTCCGAACTCTCAAAATGCTGTTGCGGAAGCTGAGAAATTTTTGGAAGGAGATCTTCAACACCATAGCAAAGAAATGGAAACTGCCGGCCGACCTAAGAAGGACCTGGATACTCTTGTCATCCGCTTCACATTTGTGTCCCACCGGCATGAAGTTCTTGGGAAGAGATTCAAATTGCGAGAAACCAAAATCTACCTGGACGAAGATCTTACCTTCATCCAAGTTCAAGAACGTAAGAAGGCAAGACAAGAAGCTCTATCAACTGGCAAACGGCTTATCTATCGTGATGGTATTATCAGACTAGTAGATCGAAAGCCATAGTTAATGATAATTTTGAGATAGAATTTGAGATAGAGAAATGAAGAGATGTCCAGTTGAACATGTAAATGGTCTATGTACCATATAATCCTGGCTATATGACTCTCTTCCTAGTTAGTTTGTTTGTTTTTTTTGCTTTGACAGCACTGATTTGTTTTGTGTCCAACTTAGTTGATGTACTGTCGTCTTATACGCCTTTGGCATGGAAAAGACGTTAATAAAGCACTCTCTCTCTCTCTCTCTCTCTCTCTCTCTCTCTCTCTCTCTCTCTCTCTCTCTGGCTTGATTAGGAATGCAAAGAAGCCCAGAGAGTGAAGGAATATGCCATAAACAACAAGAAGGCAGCCATGACATATCATAAGTTAACATAAAAGAAAAAAGGAGACTTGAATAAGGCAACAACATTGGCTATCCAATGTGTGCTTGTTGGACCAAGAACTACAAAGATAGGAAGTTGGTCAAGGTACGAGAGCAGCCCGGGTCCCCATCCACACCATATGCGCATTGGGATGCGGAATTGTAATGGCGTCCTCATCACCTACAGCAGGAGGCCTAGCAAATTTCTTTTCACATAGGGAAATCCTTCTTTTTATGGAGACACATGAGAGTTGGGACAAAGGATTGCCAATATTTCGGGGTTTAAGATGGGACTCAGTTTACCGTTTAGAGACGAGATCCACGAGTGGCAAAGGATCTGGTGGGTTAACTTGCTTGTATAGAGATTCACTCATGCAGTGGTCGAGATGATTAGACATGATGAGCAGGCACGGTACCTTTGGATTTGACTATCGGGCCAAGGCATTGGACTGACAAAGATCCCTACATAGCTGCATATTACTTCCCTCCTGAGACTTCAACCTTTGTTGTGTCTGACTACTCTTTCTCTTTTTGTTTGGGCACCTTCACATTTCATTCCCCTCCCACCCATCCTGCCATGGACAAAGCACTCAAAAAAAAATGAGCAAAATCATCAAACTCTTTCAAAAACTGTTTTTTAAGAGACAATTATGAGCAGAGTCATGTTTCAATATCTTTAGTAATAATGAACTGCTTATTTATGTTATTCGATCCGTTTATATGGTCAACAAGGAATACACATCACTATACCAAGACTCACATCTCTCCCTACTTCAAAAATTTCCACCCACTCACAACACAAGCCACTTTCCTCACCTTCCCTATCCTTTCCATTTAAAGGCCACAATTACACCCTCTCAGCCAAACTCCTTAGTTGCAGACATCCTTTCACCTGTTCTCGCCACCCTTCTCAACCAAGTCATTGTCAGGGGCTTTCCTCAATCATGGTCCACCAATGTTATCCATCCCATCAGTGATAATTACCACAACATTGTGATTGGCCACACCATTGTGAATCTCTATTGCAAAATTCTACAAGCGCCAGTAAGTGATGAGGCTAAAATGAGACGGCAACAAAGATTGGGTCAGGTGAGACTTTAGAGCCCAACATTCTACCACGGACCGTGTGTTCACTCTCAGAGCCATGATTGAGGAGGGTGTTGGAATGTAAATGGAATTGCTTACATTACCATAGGTTACTTTGACCCAAAAGGTCAAGAGTTGTGTAACCATGGTCATTTATTATATTAGGCCTACTAAACTTAGAGTTAGCTAAGTTAGTATGAAATTAACTTGGTAGGGACTCATGGGTCCACTAGGCCTAATTGTGACATTAAGTACCCCAACTTGACATATTGGAAGTACCTTATTCTTTCTATGTAACTTATAGAAAGTTGGATAGTCAATAGTCAAGTAGTTGGAAAGCCAATAGTCAAGTAGTTGGATAGCCAATAGTCATGAAGTTAGATAGTCATCTTGGACTATATATATGTGTGCATCCCATTTGTACTAAACACTTTTGTAAGCAATAATGACTATTCTCCTTGGCTGTCCACGAGTTTCTACAAGAGGGTTTCTAGCCATCTCTCTCTTTCTTTTGAGAATGCTTTGTGTGATTGAATAGTTAAGATCCTGGATCCTTAGGCTTCTATTTCCTACATGGTATCAGAGCCTTTAGGTGATCATATTGCTTGCAGGAGGGCGCCTAATAGGAAGCTATCTTCTTCCCCTTTTGGTTGCAGAAAATCATCAAGCTGCTGATTTTTGCAGGAGAAGAATCTGTTCATCTTCTTATAGCTTTTTTGTAGGAAATTGCAAGGCACCTTCACCTATTTGAGAGCTAGCAGTAGGGCGCCCACGCTCAAACCAATTGCATGTGATCTTGACTCAATTACCTGCTGAAAATTTCAGATTTACTTCTTAAATGAAGATACATGCGTTTTGGACACATTTCTTGCTGAAATTCCCCTGTTGGTGAGCTTGGAGTAGGGCGCTACCATCAGCTCTATATGCACATAGTGTGCACTCTTTTTAGCCACAAATTTCTGGTTTTGGTTTTGGCTTCATTTGAAGTCTACATATTTGTGAGCATTCTGTTTTTTGTGCAGAAATCAGCCACCTATTTCATTACTTGTCGAGCAAATTGCATGTGGAGTATTGCAATCTATTGTGCTCATAGTTTCAGCTTGAGGTTGCTGCCCTTTGAGTAGATTTTGTCTTGGAAAGTCTATTTCCTATCTACTACAAGCTGATTTTTCTGTTATGGCTAAATCGGAGTCTATTGGTTCTTTATTTAATGAAGATAGGCTAGATGGCACAAACTATTCCTTGTGGTGCTACATGATAAAGAACCTTCTAATTGCTAAAGGTTTGTGGGAAGTAGTTAATGGTGACGAAGAGAGGCCGCCTACCTTGGCACCTATTACACCATCAAGAACAACTACTTCTTCATCTACGGAGGTGTCTTCAGATGAGCATAAGAAGTGGGATCGACGAGATGCACAAGCACATTCCGTCATTGCATTATCAATGAAGAGATCTATCCTTCCTCGTATTAGATCATGCAAGACTTCAAAAAGTGCTTGGGAGACTCTTGCCAAGATGTTTCAAGTAAAGAATGCGGCAAAAGTGGTATATCTTCGAAATCAACTTTCTATCTTGATGAAGATGCAAGAAGGTGATTTGCTTACAAACCACTTGACGAAGATCAAGGATCTCGAGAGGAGCTTCTTAGTATTGATGAGGTGATTGAGAACTCACAATTTGTATCTATTACTCTCACTCTCTTCCTAATTCTTACCTTCTATCTGTGTCATCATTGAGCATTTCTCTTAGGGGACAGCAAATCTCCTTGACGAACTTGTTGGCTTACTTCTTCAAGAAGAGCAAACAAGGATCAACTTTGGTGAACAAGAAGATCAAGCTTTCTTTGCAAAAGGCAAAGGCAAAGGCAAGTGGAAAGGGAAGCCTTCTTTCAAAACTTCCAAAGATGATCAAAAATCTAAGGAAGCTCAAGATCAAGACTCCAAGAAGAAGGGTAAGTGCCACTATTGCAAGAAGATTGGGCATCACATCAAAGAAATCAGGAAGAGGGTTGCAAAGGAAAAAGAGAAAGGTAACGATACAAGTACCGCCATTATTACTTTGGAACAACAATTTGGAAAGGAGGATAATCTTTTCAATAATGATTATGCTTTTGTCACTAATAATCTCATCTCTCCTCAAGACGAGATTTCTGCCACTTCAAATCTTGCTGGTTTTTCAGAACATCTCATCTTCAACTTTACAAGTTGTTGTTTTTTCATCTATTGATTGATAGCGGCGCCACATGCCATATGACTTATAACACGGAAGTCTTCACAAAGCTTGTGAAAGTGCATGATGGAAGCAAAGTCCAAGGTGTTGATAACACCTCTTATCCTATCAAAGGTATTGGAGTGATGCCCATTATCTTACCCAATGGTGAGGAGAAGTACATTCGTAATGTACTTTATGTTCCAAAAATAAAAAAGAATCTCATTTCGGTGTCTACAATTATGAACCAAGGATTGGTTGTGGAATTCAAAGAAGACAAATGTCTTATCAAAGACCCAAAGAGATCTCTTATGATCATTGCTTCGGGAACATTACGCGGTGGATTGTTCCTTATAGATACCTATGAGCGAAGAGCTTCATCAACTTTTTGTCTTGTTTCATCAAGTTCACATTCTTTGGAGTTGGCTGAATTATGGCATGCTAGGTTTGAACATCTCAACTTTGCTAGCTTGAAGATGTTGAAGAGATTCAATATGGTTGAAGACATTCCTAATATTGAGCATCCCGAAGGACATGCATGCGAACGATGCATACTTGGAACATTTCAAAGGCAAGCTTTTCCAATTGATGGAACTATTAGAGTTGATGGCAAATTTGATTTGGTTCATAGTGATGTATGTGGTCCAATGAGGACCGAATCCATTGGAAGGTGTAAGTACTTTGTTACTTTTATTGATGACCTTTCAAGATTTACATGGATTTATCCTATGAAGGCAAAATCTGAAGTTTTTCAATGCTTTAAGGATTTTCTAGCAATGATAGAAAACCAGTTTGGGCACTCTTTGAAGATCTTACGTACCGACCGAGGAGGGGAATATATAAAGAATACGTTCGGTACTTATCTTCAAAGCAAAGGTATCCATCATCAAATGACAATCCCTTACACAGCTCAACAAAATGGTGTTGCCGAAAGAAAGAATCGCACTATCATGGAGATGGCTCGATGCATGCTCAAGGCAAAGGGCCTACCTCACAAGTTTTGGACTGAAGCGGTTATAACGGCGGCTTACATTAGTAATCGGTGTCCTACTAAAGCCTTGAAGGTATTAACTCCTTATGAAGTTTGGTATGGTAAGAAGCCTATTGTTTCTCACTTACGCATCTTGGGTTGCACGGCTTATGCTTTCATTCCCGATAAGCTAAGAACCAAGCTTGATGATAAAGGAGTTAAAGGCATATTTGTTGGCTATAGTAGCGAAAGCAAGGGCTATAGGTTGTTTAATATGGATACTAATAAAATCATAGTGAGTCGTGATGTTCATTTTGATGAAAAGACCTCCTATGATGTTGCGCCCACTCATGTCATGAAAGGGGACTTCCCCCATGATGCATATGTTGAAATATTTACAGATTTGGTTTTGCCATCTAATCATAAAGAGAAGGGACTGCCATCTACTTCTAGTGGACAGCCCACTACTTCTTCAATTTTGCAGCCCATAGTTCATCAAGAAGAACCTATTCAGCCTGTTGAAGACATTGGACAAGAAGGTTTAAGTTCGGCAAACATTGGACAACAAGGTCCAAGTTCGGAAAACATTGGACAGCAAGGTCCAAGTTCGGAACACTTTGGACAGCAAAGTGTTGACAAAGGTAAGGCTGTTGGACAGCCCAAACCAGTCCCTAAATGGTTTGCAAGACAACAAAGTGAATCATTTCTATGAAGGGAAGACTCGTGCCTCTACTAAATCAGTAGAATTTGGTGATTTTTTTTATTTTGCTCTTATTTCTATTGAGGATGGTGCAATAAAACCTGTTTTTCATGAGCAGGCCAGCGGAGTAAAATGTTGGGAGGATACGATGCAAGAGGAGTACAACTCACTCACAAAGAACCACACTTGGGTTCTTGTTGATCTTCCACATGGGGCTGGAATCTTCATCTCTCAACAACGATACATTGAGCAGATGTTGAAGGAATCTTCTTTTTTTAAGTCATCGCAAGTTGATGCATGCGATGGATGCATTAGTGTTGCTTTGGACCTCAGTGTTTCCACAAATACGACATTGGCAATAATGGCACTCTATGAGCAGGTTTGGGCTTGCTTTAGGACAAATGAGGCCATTTCACAGTTGATCAAGAGATCTATTGGGGTAAATAAAGGTCGCTCGCTTTCCCTTACACTTTTTGGATAACATATTGATAAGCTTGAGAGTGTCGTCAATCAAGATGGTGGCCAAGGATGTAGACTATGTGTCACACTTGTTCCTATCCTACTATATGAGATGATGGGGTATTGATCTACTAGATTAGCACAGGACTGCAAAGACACTTGGATAGACTCTACTTATTCAGTAGTACCAAATGGGGTTTGGCGGTTAACACCAAGATGACTTAAATTATAATCTGCAACACGTCCAGGGCCTATGTGCACCGACAGGTGTTTACTCTAGGTCGTCAACCATTGTGTCCTTCTATACATATTTGGAGGCACTCTTCATTGGTCCTATCTTTAGTATGAGACATGCGACTACAACCAAGATCAAGAAGGGCATGCAACATGGTTAGTCTTGAGTGCTTGTGTTTCCAGAAGAACATTCACAATGCTTCGAGTAAGTGTAAGCTACTTGATGTCCTTGTCTCCCACACAGCTATGTACACATCAAAGGCTTGGTGCACACGGACTTTAGCGGCTGAGTGGGCTAGTGTCTCTCGGTTACATATCACCAAACTCTCATAGATGATTCGAGCCCAGCCATCTATACCGCATCAAATTATTCTCACCAAGTTTGTTGTCCCGCCACTTCAGATTGACCCCATCTTTAGGCTACTCATATATGAACAGAGAGTGATGGGATTTTAGGATGACATATCACGACACTCATGCTTGGCCTTTAGATCCTCCCAACAACTCCACAATTAGAGTTATCAATTGTCATGGTACTCCCAAGTCACTCGCCTTTTATGCACATATGGGCATCTCTATATCAGCATTACCAAAGGGATCTCACTAGGACGTTAGATGGGTCATTGACACATTGACACAATGACTACTTACAGAGGACATGGCACGGTCCATTTGTCTAATTTCTATCAATCCTGTTTCTTGGAATTGGACATAGTTGGAGACCCAGTATTACCACGATAACTAAATAGCAAACTTTTGCACTACGTCTGATTCACATTCGGGCAGTTCCAAGTTTCCTCACACTAGATATGAGAGTCTAAAGATTGTTTCAGGGGTGAGTCAAGGGTTTTTGATCCAACATGGACCACCATTGGGGTGAAGCGGGGGTGCTCCCTTTCGCCTACTCTCTTTGATTTGTATATTGATGAGCCTGAGGCGATTATTGGCAAAGATGGTGGGTTGGGTTGTGGTCTTGAGGAGATATATTGATTGCCATAATGGTATATGTTGATGATGTGGTAATAGATTCTAGTAAAAGAGTCTGGCCTTTAAGGCTCAAATGGAATGGCCCCAAGCCTTTGCAAAATCTAGAATCTATGATCTATCAACAATGTGAAAGTGTAACATAAGGCTATGCATCAAAGGCAGATTCTACGGTTGTGACATTCTCATCGTTAAGCCGAATGGAAATTATTTGAACTGGCACGCTCGCCCAATGAATCGCTCCTCAGTGGACTCCCCACTCATCTTGTTAAGATGTCGCAAGTTTGCATTTACAAATACTAGATCATTCATCTTTGTAGTGACAAGACGGTTCCGCACTCGAATGAGACTGTGGGCAACAAATCCACTCATCACCAACCATAAGTTCTCGCTCGAGCATGATGACATTATATGCAAAAACATGCATCTCTCCCAATCTCAATGACAGGCGAATTGTAAGATAGTTTTCAAATGTCTTTCAAGAGATAGTTTAGACAATGGTTATGCAAGGGCTAAAACAAACGTGAGGATAGCATGCCTCAATGATAGCTCTTGCTGCCCTATTGGCATTCTATCTACAAAAAATAAAGTTGGAAGGTCCAATGTACTCAATAGCTCCACTCTACAAATCAGCTAGTCTCTCGACAGTCTTACCTCCCTCATGAATGTCGATACAGCTCACAAAGAATGATTTCTCTCTTAAATAAGCAATAATACCTTGGATCAATCTAGCCCGTGTCGCTCCAACCATCTCCAATGAGTATTATGCCATGTTTTTGCCACCCTTCTTTGATTGGCTCACTAGCTGACTTCTCCTCTTGCAAAAGCTTCGTCCTCAATGCCTTGTAGCTAGGAGGGTCATATGTAGGGCCAAATCTTGCAATCTCATGCACCATCTCTTTAAATACGAAGATCGAGAGACATTGAATGAAATGTCGTTGTAGTATAAAAATCTAGCTACCGCAACATCTACCTGAGCCCTTCTGCCTAGATGCCATGTAGCAACAAGAGTTGCTTGTCTACCATGCGGAGTCACTGAAACATGTGCACATTGAAGGATAGGTTGAGCCTCGACAACATCCTGCCTAGAGGGAGAAGAACCAGCATCTGGTCCCGCCTCATGAAATCGGTACTGCTGATCCAAATGGTGGTGTGAGTTGCAGGAGCAAGAGGTCTTCCAACTATGTCCCATTACAAATGGACTAGGGCGCACTACATACTTATAGACTTTGGTCTATGCCAAAAGCAAAAGCAAAAGGTAAAAAGCTCCAAATCAAGCACTAGAATCTCAACCTTGAGTCTAGCTAAATTCTAACTTCACTTTACTAAATATAGGTACGGGCTCCTAGAATTAGCACACAGGCAAGGCCCAATAATCCTAATTAACCTAGATGATAACATTAGGGGTAATAATATAAACATTAACTCTAACATATCAATCATATTGAATTCTTGTGAAAATATATCTTTGACATCTTTCATGAATTTAATACTCTTAAGTAAAGTATCATAAACATAGAGTGTAATAATGATAAAAGATGTAGATGCTACCTTGAAATACACATTTGAGTCAATTGTACTAGGAATGAGATTATTTTGAACAAGGAATGTCTTTATTCTTTGGAACCATGCCCGAGAAGACTGCTTCTCTTTATTCTTGATGTCATATCCCTCAGGCTGTGACATATAAATTTCAATGACTCCATCCAATTGAAGAGTGTAACTGATGGAGAACTACTATAAAATTCCATTTGACTTGCATAATCTCTGAATTCACTTGATATGAATTCGCCTCCACCATCAGTCTGAAGAGCCTTCGATTTCTTTAAAACTGATCTACAGCAAAATTTTTGAATTACTTAAAATATATAAAAGCTTCTAATTTCTGCTTCAAGAAATAGAATATTGTCCTTCTAGAATACACATCAATAAAGGTTAGAAGATACTTTCCCCCCCCAATAAGGCTTTCTGAAGTAAGTACAAGATCTTACTTGAATGGAGTTCTAGAACGTTTTCCTAGAATGCAACTTTCACAAGTTGAGATGTCATGCTAACTATTATAATCCAAATCTTGAACTACCTTCTGATTTGACATATGTCAATACTGCTATGATTTAGTGACCCATTTTATAATGCCAAAGTAAATTCGTCAAGGCCGGAAGCCCCTGTAGCAGGAAAATTAGAGCACGACCAAGAGAAAATGTTGTGTTGACGGCTCAATGGACACACTAGAATCGAAATGGGGGGGGAGGGATTTGGGGTAGGGTAGTTCGGTATGTTGATTACCAATAGTTGCAAAAAAAGTTCGAAATAGTTTGACCGATATAAGTTGAAGATAGAGGAGGAATTCTGAAAGACCCAAACTGCAACAAATACTATGTTTGGAATTGAAGAGCAAATCCGAGTCAACTTGCCAATACCGTTCAACCAAAGCCAGTTTAGATAGTTGTGGGACATTTGCAGCTACATGTAAGTTCCATAGATGCCCAAGAATGCGTTTCTGGGAGGACGCATTTCGGAAACTGCGTTTCTCCTCCCATAAACGTGATTAAAAAAAAAACAGTTTATAAAAAAAAAAAAATTCTCCTCTTCACGGCCAGAATCGCGCCAGCCGTGGAGGAGGTAAATTTTTTTATTTTGAGCTACAGGTGTCCGATCGAGGCATGTCCATAGTCGGCAGGCATCTACTCGGCGATACGGAGGTGGTGTGCACGGTGCCAAGGGGATCTGAGCTTCGTGGAGAGCGAAACGATCAATTTTCGAGTTTTGGTAAGTGTAGGCTTGATTTTTTGCAAGTGTTGACATTGAGCTGTAGGCAACCAAATCGAGCGTAGTTTGGCTCTAGACCACCTTTCTTCATGCCCACGGTGATAATTACGGCGTCAGTTTCAGCCGTTACGGCATGCCTAGCGAGATTTGAACACCACATTCCAAATGCTTGTTTTTTTTTGCCAATTTCACAAAATGACTTGATGTCTGAGCCTAGAATGCATTTCCACATGCTTGCAGAGACTCTTGTGACCTCCCTTCCACCCATCTACGTCCGTATCACAAATTTCAATTTCCATGCCCCATGTTTTTTAGGGTTTGGGCGTGGAGCATCGTGCAAGCATTTGCCAGTAGCGTGGTTTAGGCCTGCACTGCACTCCTTTACGCCTGCAAGGACTCCCACGCTAGCGTCAGTCGCCCATTTTTGCTCATACTGAAATGATTTTATTCCTCACCCTAATCTCGTGTGTTTTTTGGCACTTGCTTGGCGGATTCGGCAGCTGCTGCTCCTCGGGCACCACCCACGCAGGAGATGGATGATGAGATCTATAGGGAGCTCTATAGACAGGCACAGCCTGACGCACGGGCTTTACAGCATTCGAGGAGGGCAGACAAGTAGAGGGATGGGGCTGAGGAGGGGATGACGAGGGCTTGGAGGGTGGAGAGGAGTTCGATGACTATCAGGAGGAGGAGGAGTGGGTTGAGGGGGATACGGAGGAGGATGAGGAGATGGGGGCGGAGGCACAGGGGGATGACCTGGCTGACTTGCTGGTGGACCCTGATACAGAGACAGAGGAGGAGCCAGCCATTCCTGCACGTAGGCCTAGAGGGAGACCTAGAGGTTCTGGTAGGGGGGGACTAAGTTCGCTTTTTGTAGACAAGAAAGGAGCATCACAGGCAGCCATCGGCCAGGCATCATCACAGTGGGTAGGGCCATCCCAGGGCGTAGGACCACAGCCACCTGGCACACAGACACGCAGGGGTAGACACAGGAGTGGGGGTAGGCAGAGGGGGGCCAGAGGACGGGAGAGAGCAGAAGCGGAGGTAGAGGCAAAGGGAGGGTCTAGAGCCAGAGCATGCAGCAGAGAGCCAGAGCACGCAGCAGAGCCAGGGCCACACCACAGCATATGGCTCCCTCCAGTTCCGATTCATCTGCAGACCCTTGGGATCTGCAGTCTGCCACAGATTCAGATGATGATTCCTACCATGACTCTGACGAGTCTTAGTTGTGTAGTTTTCATTACGTTCATGGAACATCATTGTACCCCATTTTGGTGCCATGTTGCCCGATATTATATATTATGATGATCCTATTCACAGCAGTGTAATGATTCAGTATTGTTCTTTGTGTGTGTGTGTGTGTGTGTGTGTGTGTGTGTGTGTGTGAGAGAGAGAGAGAGAGTATGGTTGAAAAACGATTCCATATGTTTCAGTACGATGGTTCAGGACAATGCAGTATGGTAATTGGTTCAAACATTCCGCATGGTTTTTGTTCAGCATGATTCACCATTTTTATTTAGTTTGTTGGATCTGAGAGAGATAACAAGAGACCTGGGAGTTAATTCACCTAAACTAGACCATCCTGCACCCGAAACATTCAACAAACTACACAGTAATTATGCTCTTAATTAGAGCTTTCATCTTATACCCATATTGCTCAAAAAAAAACCAAAAAAAAAAAACGTTTCTCAATTTTTTTTAAAATTTTCAGAAACGCATTTCTAAACCACGTTTCTCAACACGATTCTAAAATGCGTTTCAAAAACGTTGTGCATCTATGCATGTAACTACGACTTCAAGTGAAAGTGAGGCTAACTTGCAATCATCCGAATGGAAAAGCTTCCAAGGGGGTAAAGATGGCCTTGAGCACAAAGGTAACCCAAATTTACAATGATGACATAGGGTAACCCAAATTCATAACAATATGTTCCACCATCTTTTCAATTTTCAAAATGTTAAGCATTTTTGTAATATTGGATACATTTTTCTGTCAAGCTAATTGGGATGTACAAGAGCCAAATGCAAGAGCACGATGCATCGAATAGGACTTCTACCAAGTTCAAGGAGCAGTAAGTATACAACAACAATGTATCATAGCACTTGCAAATTTACAAGGGATGATGCAATTAGGGTTGGAGATATATCTTCATTTGTAATAAAACATATAAAGATTAAAAAGTTATATCAACCTATTCTTTTAACAAATTAATAGCGACACCCAATTTTCTCATGTAGAACTAGGGACTGCTCAAAATATTGAAAATATATAACATATATCAAATCTAAAGGAAACATAAACAGTCTTGTTTTTATTATATAACCAATGGGAGATCAACTACAAGAGCTATTCTAAAAAAGTAGCACTATTTCTGGAGGCAACAAAATAATGAAATTGAAAAATATGTTACCTATATCTCTAACAATATTGCCAAGCTATTGGTCTTGCGTTGTCAAATGTTCATAAATTGTATGACTTTAAAGCTGCCCTTTCAGACCAGAAGAGGACCCCTAAGGAAAGGGAAGGAGGAGCCTGAGGTTTAGAGGCAATAACCGATAGACCTAATTCGGGATAATAATAATAATAATAAAAAACAAGACTCATGAAAATGGGACAAAACCAAAACATTGTGGTATACCACAAATGCATTGCCACAAATTTCTTGAACAAAGAATGTGATTGTTTAAGATTGGATACAAGGTAATCAGCTATTTTCAAATGACTGTGGCATGATGGTTAGCATTTCTTGATCTTACCTAAACTCTGATTCAAAGTGTGTGCATGAGTATAGGTATGACAACAATTAAAAAAAACATATACGAAATGATTTTCTGGATGCAAAGAGATCCTTATCTGATCATTGTTGTTGGTGATGATGTTGGTGCATCATGCAGCTTGAGAGACTACGGACGCATGCAAGAACAAAAGAGGGACGTGAACTTTTTGCCATTTATGACTTACATATAAAGGTGCATCTACAGCGTGGCTGCATAGGAATGCATGCTAGAAAAAAGAGGGCCATACATTGTTTGTTATTATGACTTGCATATAGAGGTGCATCTAAAGGAACAAGTTCTTGCAATGAAGTCCTTAGCAATGCAGCAAAGTTGTTTGTGCACACATACCCTTATGATTTAAGACATTAAATTTTGCATAAACTCCATTGATCAACTTGAACAATAGTATTGCCTTTTGCAAGGCAATTCCAAAAAAGGGTGAGCGCATGAACAAGATATTCAACTTCAAACATTTCTAGGAGCAAGTATTTACAAAAAAAAACTAAACAGACAAAAATTAAGTACAAACCTGTAGTTTCACAAGTAATGATATATGTAACAGACTAGGTGTATTAGCAAAAGTTCTTAAAATTCATAATTGTGCATTGTGAAGTGCTACATCTAAAATTAATCAAAAATATATTGGTGGAATTTAGAATGAATACCCCATGTTAGTAACCCATAGGCAAAGAGTAATTGACAAGCAAAAAGAAAATGAGATAACAATGAGCCTCAATGTCATAGAATCCATAGCAGAGGTATATGGAATCCATAGCAGAGGTAGACGCACCATGAAGCGCAATGACATACTAATTTTCGCAATATATCTCCAATTTGATTAGATTTTCTACATTCTAAGTAGGGATAAAGAAAATATAGAATCAAGTTAATCTATACCTTTCTCAAGATCAACTATATCCAAAAACTGCACAAGGTCTACATGACTTTTCATCCAAATCTCCTCTCGTTTTGTGCCACATGTCCTAATCACCATATTGTTATCCTGCAAAATGAACAACATGAGCTAAGAACTCCAAGTTATATAGAAAATAAAGCAATAACTTTTGAGAATCTATAAATTGAACTCACAATTTGAATGAAAATAGAATTCTGATACAGGAAAATTACCTTCAAAAAAAACTAAGAGCATATGTGCACTATCTAGGTAACTGGAGCATGCAAGTGATATTCAAATAGTGTGGCCAATTGCATTCTTCTAAAGCCTAGAGAGAGAGGAATCATAGAAAAAAAATCTTGATCATAAGGAAAAAAGTACACAATTTAGCCTCATTGATATCACCTGTTTAACATATGTTACTATCGGACATGGTGTCTACGATCATCCATAGATGAAACATACTAAATTGATTGACATGATCCTCATCATCGTGCTACAAAAGGTACTACACAATAGAGACAAAACCGTCTACGAGCACGTGAACCTGCAAAGACTATTGTCTCCCTCCAAGAGATCCACCTCCACCCACATGCCTCGTATCGCCACAACCAAAGGTAGTATCCATTATATTGATCACCAATTCATCATCAAAGAGGGAATCATCATACATTGCTTGATGTTGAACAACATCCATGACAAATTCTCAACTTCGACTCACAACACCATGCATTCTATATTTCCATACATACATGACCAATCTCCATTTTATTTGTTCCTTCAAGCTCTTACAAGAACATTGATATGGCTACAAGAGAGGGCCAATATGTTGATCATAACTAATCAACAATGGTAATGAAATCAAGAGAAATTTCATTGCGAATTAGTTTACGCTAGCTAAGTTCCTGCTCTGTGTTGCTCTACACTGAGTAGTCTAGGTCTCTCAATAAACATGTGTCAAACAAGTATATTGAACAGGCCCTGCCTTGATGAAAGTTTCTGGGGGAGGCCAATCAAGGCCACTCCACCATGCGCGTGGGCGTGCGCTCGCACGAGAGAGAGAGAGAGAGAGAGAGAGATGTGTGGGAGTGGTGTGCATTGTGAGGTCTAGCTGTCTCTCTGAGCGTCTACACTATCTCTGCCGTCTATGCATGGAAGCGTCTGGAATCTCAGCCTCTCCATCAGAATCACTACTCAAGGTAACCTCCTATCTATGTCTCAGACGAGATAAGCACTCCCTGATGCTCAACTGTATCGGGGGGGGGGGGGGGGTCTCTGTCTAGTCTCACCATCCTCAAGTCTGACATCTCCCGAATCATCAGTGCAACACATCTGGGATCCTCATATGACATCAAAGTAGAGAGTGTGACTGGGTGATCTCAGAACAAGCAGTAATATCTCCCTCGGATCTCATAGTAAGCTGGGCACTTGAAGAGAAAATGGAACTCATCCTCTACCTCGTATGTATCACACATACCACAGTCGAGCCTCTCGCGAGGTGCCACTATATCTGCCAGTGTCAATGGCTAACTGGTGTGAGGAAACCCGAAATTGACCCATCACTATCCGCAATCTATGTGAGATACTCTCCACCAAATAATCGGGTATTGTAGGACATCCAGCTGTATCCCAAGATAGAAATTGTGCAAGATAGAACTCAGTCTTCGCCCCCAATGTACCCTGCCTAGTGCTTTGAAGATACGCCCTGTACAGATGGCCTCGAATATACTGATGACTACCAGCATGTAGGTCAGTAATCTGAATACCCAATGTGGAAAGAAAAAGACGGGCTTCGGAATACCATGAAAAGGAGTGTCCCTCATAATGTAAGTGTCGGGATGATGACAAAGCTGCCGCAACATAGTGAGTGTCTCCACCCTGGAGATCCTCTAGTCGTTGTATGAAAGTGACAATGGGGAACAAGGCCTCAATTTGAATGGGGGGGACATCAAACTCTGCGCAGATAATATGATGTGGTACAGAGGGGGGCTTAGCCCGTATCATCCGAGATAGCATATGAATCTATAGTCGTGAGATGCGTGCCCACTTAGTGGCTGTCAAACCAATACTCCATGTCTCTACTGCATACAAGGCCAAGAAGACTACCATAGTGTCAAAGAGCCGACACTTACTAGTCGCATCCCTAATGTGTAAGTTGAATCACAGTCTCCCCAAATCTACCAATGATGAATAGCCCTTCCGTAACCGGAAAACCGTTGCCTGTCTCATACTGAAAGTGGGACCAGAGAATACAACACCCAGAGCTGCCTGCATGGCAAACAGCGCTGCCACATCAGCACTCAGCGCCTGCCTGGCAACTGTGCTGACGCGTGGGGGGGGATCTTTTCCTAGGCAGCATGGAGGCTAAGGGGCGCGAGCGCGCGCGCGCACGCGAGAGAGAGAGAGAGAGAGAGAGAGAGAGAGAGAGAGAGAGAGAGAGAGAGAGAGAGAGAGAGAGAGAGAGAGAGAGAGGCCACCATGACAATGGGGTAGGCGTATGGGAGCATGTTACCATTGCAACAAATTATGGCCGAAGAGATGAACTTGCAAATATTGCCAAAATTCTTACGCAACTGGGCCTACATGCACCATGGCACATTTACTACATATAAGGAGGTCCAAGATTGTCACTTGCATGCATGCTCCTGACATGCTATTCACTCTTGTTGCAGTGGACGAGGCTGGGCCTTCGAGGCCCAGAGGTAAACACTCAACTTGAACTCTCAACTATTGAACTATGATTTCAATTTTCAATGTTGAATATTAACATGTCACATGTCACATTGCACAATTCGTTTTTTGAAAATTAATTTATATCATCTAACATTGTGGTATCGAATCAATTATCTAATATAGCGTATATACTATATAATATAGAGAAGTTATTAATTGATAAGCATTGCACTTGCCTGCATTTAACCATACCTCATTATTACTAACTGGTACAGAATCGTGGACCAGATTTCCTATAACTTTAAGTCGCAAATCCACCGCAGATTTTGCTTCTTGCACCTCAACTTCCTTTTCAATGATCAACTTTAGCAAATCCTTCTTCTGGTTTACAAGATCAGAAGCATCCTCCTTGGCCTTCAAGACAAATAGAATGTGTCATGGAAAAAATTAGTTGAACACTACCGGCACATCGAGCCATGGTGGACTCTTATTTCAGTAATTATAATAGATGCTGCCAAAACGTATTTCTCAATTCTACTCCTCAGACCTCTTTACTCCAGGTTTAACCATTTTATTTTGACATACTGCTAGCCTGACCAAACAAAAGTTGAAAATAGATACTTACAACTTTCTTCTTTCCGACCTCTTTGTCAATCTTATTTCCGTCCCTGCGCAGATTTTCAAGCTCATATTGCCCTGTCAACTTGTAGAAATAAAAATTGAGACATGACGGACATAGCATACCACCTTCAGCCCTAAGTGCCACTCAGAAAACAAAACCTACATCAGGCAATCAAGATTTCAACCACGACCATGCCCTAAGTGCCACTCAGAAAACAAAACCTACGTAAGGCAATAAAATTTCAACAACGTGACAATTAATGAAAGAGCATATCATTTTCAACCCTACGTTCTACTCACAAAACAAAACTTACATCAGGCAATAAAAATTTCACCAAGGTGATAGCTAATGCACGAGCATACCATTTTCAACCCTAAGTGCCACTCACAAATCAAAACTCACATCAAGCAATCATGATTTCAACAAGATAGCAACATAGCAACAAATGCCGGAAAAAGGAGAAGGAGAGCGGGTATGACAACACTTACGTTGACGCCAGGCTTTGTCGAGCTCAATGACTTCGTCCACAATCTCCACCGGCGCGAATCTTCGTCTCTGCGACTCCCGGATTCGCTCAGGATCATTGCCTTTCTCTTCCCTGAACAGATTAATGTCCAACATGATGATGCCGATGCTGCTGCTTGCTCTTCTTCCTTCCTTGTTTCTGTTGCACAATGCGGCGCTATCTGTGCTACAGAATGGATTGAAGAAATGGATGCAAGCCCCAAAATTGCTCCTCTTTGTTGATCTTTCGCTGCTTTCCTGCTCCTTTTCACTGTTTTTATGTCCCTGTATGTTTTTTTTAGGTCTTTTTGGTAAGTGCATAGTTCAAACGTTCAAACATTAACTATTTCAATACTAGTAAATAGTGCCCTTCGCTGACGGGCAATGGACGGCCGACAATTTATGTGGCGGCTTGTGGTCTAGACGTGTGGATGATGCTCAGAGCGAGAGATTGATGATTGAAGGCGGGCAATGGACGGCCGACAATTTGGATTACGACCGATGGTTTGGGTCGAAGGTCAATGGTTTGGGTCAAAAGTTGTCAGTGACAATTAGCCAAAATTTTGGGTGGCAGCGAATGGTTTGGGTGGACTCTGGGTCGGAGAATATACAAAGGATCGAAATAAATCCGCCTTGATCCGATCCGATCCAGGGTCAAAAAATCTTTCTTTGCCAAGCTCAACGTTGGGTCGAAAAAGTTTGATCCTTCGAAAAAATTCGAGGTTGATTGTGGATTGTTTTCTCATATATATATCTATGTTGAATGTATGTAATACTATGTGTAAGGTGTGTGTATATGTGTGTGTATGGCTATGCATAGTTGTGTATGTCTGTGTGTAATCAACGTTGATTGAATGCGTGTGTGAAGAACACTATTTTCATTGTTCTTTCGACTTGAATATCTTCTTTACATGAAGTAGTTGCAGTCCTTGCCAGTTTTGACCAATGTATGTGTGTAGATGATTTGACCAGAGATATATATATATATATATATATATATATATATATATATATATATAGGGGGCTCAAAAGTTGCCACATGGCAAGCCACATAAGCTTGCCACACGTAAAACCATGTAGGTTTGGGACTGGCCAAGTAGGACTACCATAGGCTTGTGTAGTAGACCACATAGGCATGTCATAGGTCTGCTATTTACCAAGCCTATCATAGGCTGCCATGTGCCAAGCCATCATAGGCCTACCCCACCACGTAGAACTACCATAGGCTTGTGTAGCAGGTTACATAGGCATGTCATAGATCTACTATCTGTCAATCTTGTCGCAGGCTGCCACGTGGACAGCCATGTAGGTCTACCGTCGTGGCAAGTCCTACAAGCTTAGGGTTTGCCATGTGGCAAATCATGTAGGTGTAACATAGGCTTGTATGGCAAGCCAACTGGCTTTGCCACGTAGGTTTGAGTGGACCTAGAGAGAGAAAGAGGTGGGGCTCAAAAGCTACCACGTGGCAAGCCACGTAGGCCTACCATAGGCTTGTGTAGCAGGCCACGTAGGTCTGCTTTCTACCAAGCTTGTCATAGGCTACCACGTGGCAAGTCATCTATGCCTTCCACGTGGCAAATCATGCAGGCTTGGGGTTGGCAAGCCACATAGGCCTATCATAGGATGGCAAGCCAACTAGGCCTACGTGGTGCTATCTGCCAAGCCTGTCACACACTACCATGTGGCAAACCACGTAGGTCTGCCACATGGCAAATCATGCAGGCTTGAGGTTTGCCATGTGGCAAGCCATGTAGGCCTGCCATAGGCTTGTATGGCAAGCCAACTGGGCTCTACCACGTAGGCTTTGTGAAATTTCACACGTGTGGGAATGCCCTAAAGTGTGTGATTGATCTCCTAAGCAAGCTTGTGCACTTGACAATGGATTCTAGATTGATTTCCAAGATCTAGCTCAAAAAACCAAGGCATAGAGGCAAACAGAGATGCAATTGTTGATGACCAAAGTTCATACGCATGAAGAGAAAAGCTTCTTGAAGAACCAAGGCAAATTAAGCTCCTCTCCTTGGGTAGAGAGAGAATAGAGCTAATTCCAACTCGTGTAGAGAGAGAAGAACAACAAGCAAATCTCACCAAAAAGTTTGACTCAAAAACTCAACTTACATAATGATCATAAGAAGAAGTACATATAGAGAGTGTGGAGATCCCTCCTTGCATGCTATTGGACCCCTAATCATAGCCTCTTCAATTCAATTGGACCCCTAATCATAGCTTCTTGCATTCTATTGGACCCCTAATGATCACCTCCTTAATCCTATTGGACCCCTTGGTCAAAACCGACTTTTGACTCCATCACTCATCAAATTACATTGTCACAAGTGTCAAGACCCTATTCATATGCCTACCTAGCTCGAGATTACATCGGTCAAATAAGATTTTGAATAAAAAGAATTCGATCGACAAGAAAGAAAACTTATCGTGCGCAGCGGAATAGACTATCTTCCTCTTTCTTCATGCATGACTACGCCTATCAATTTCGAACAAAACAATAGTGATAGAAATCACGTTCGATCTTATAGTAACTAACTTTGAAATCATCAGTACTACAATGATTACGTAGCCAAACAACAATGCATTGAATTATCAGACAAATAATTAGTCGCGAAGAAGCATACATTCTGAGATGAACCTGAACGCAATAAAAGATAGTATTGATTCAGTATGAAAGAAGTAAATGAGTACATTAATTTGCGGATTGAAGTTGCGTACTCTAAGTTATCTCTGAGCGGCTGAAATGAAAGTCTGAATTAAGCGCAATGTTGATAAGCAGTAAGCGCAATAGCAATATCTAAACAACTCTAAGAAGTGAGCTAGAATGCTCAGGAGTGTTCAAGCTCGCAGGCTTGGGAGAGAGAGAGCTAACTATTCAATACTTGCTGACCTATTGATCAACAACTTCAGAACTTGAACTTGAAAAGAGATGTATGAACATCTGATTTATACTAAGTAATTAGGTCGTCAAATGCGATTGCCGGATGGCTGGTGTCCGCTGGCATTCATCCAGTTCCTTCTCATAAATTGATTGCTGATAAGCGGTGGAAATTGGCCGTAAACAGACTGTCTGCATAAATGAACTAAAACTGTCACTCTGCAGAAATGAACTAAAACTGTCACAGGCGACAGTGTCGGCTTTTTGCGAAAAAAACGACAGTGTCTTAAAATCGCATTTTCTTAATATTTGAGGTAGCTCTACAATTTGCCAGAGTCATTTTCTTAATATTTGAGACACTTTGAATAATGCAAAAAATGCGACTCTGCATTTTTACTCGCAATTCCTAACAGGATAAAAATGCGAAAAATGCGACACTATTTTTACACGAGATTTCTGACAAGCGACAAATGTCTAGATTGTAGAGAGAGAAAATGTGACACTATTGTCAAACTCCGTGTATTTCTGTAGACTATGTAAAAACACTTGTAAATCTGTAGACTGTATAAAGACACGGAAAAATCTGCAGAACTGGATAAACAATGGATGAGGATTAAAACCGATTAGTCGATTAGTAAGAAGGAGAATAATCCAACAAAGTTTGGGTCAAGCTATCTTTGACACGTGGGAAACACTCCAAGAATCCACAAATCACTCAAATACAAGCCAATTTTATGAAAGAATGTGGCTATGACCTCAAATTGATACCTAGATCTCAGGAAAGTGTGATTGGCAAGCCTAGAAGTGAGATTTTTGATCAAACAAGCATAAGAGAGTCATAAATAAAAGTGTCCAACCAGGTTGGGTGCCCTACCCACCTTGATTCAATTGACTATAGCTTTTGATTGGGAGATCCAATCACTATGAAGTCAATTGCTACACAAACTAGACTCAAAAAGCTTTTCAAACTAGCTATCAAGCATCATTTTTGGAAAGAGAACTTTCCAAATTAACTTGGTTGTACTTCACACGTGCCTGAGCACTGAATTTCGTATAGTACTTGAAATGATTCAATAATTATGATTATGAACCCTTTTGATCCAATTTTGCTTGAGTAGCATGGGAGATGCAAACTAGTCTCTCTAGATCTAATTTTTCAAAAACAAATTGGAACTTTGGATGAAACAAGCATCAAAGGCTTAGGTAGGCTCTGATACCATGTGAAATTTCACACGTGTGGGAATGCCCTAAAGTGTGTGATTGATCTCCTAAGCAAGCTTGTGCACTTGACAATGGATTCTAGATTGATTTTCATGATCTAGCTCAAAAAACCAAGGCAAAGAGGCAAAGAGAGATGCAATTGTTGATGACCAAAGTTCATACACATGAAGAGAAAAGCTTCTTGAAAAACCAAGGAAAATTAAGCTCCTCTCCTCAGGCAGAAAGAGAATAGAGCTAATTCCAACTCGTGTAGAGAGAGAAGAGACAATAAGCAAATCTCACCAAAAAGTTTGACTCAAAAACTCAACTTACAAAATGATCCTAAGGAGAAGTACACATAGAGAGTGTGGAGATCCCTCCTTGCATGCTATGGGACCCCTAATCATAGCCTCTTCAATTCTATTGGACCCCTAATCATAGCTTCTTGCATTCTATTGGACCCCTAATGATCATCTCCTTGATCCTATTGGACCCCTTGGTCAAAACCAACTTTTGACCCCATCACTCATCAAATTACATTGTCACAAGTGTCAAGACCCTATCCATATGCCTACCTAGCTCGAGATTACATCATGATTCACTTTTGGCTCAATAGAGACATTGCATGTAGACATTGCCAGTTTGCCATCTATGCCAATTTTTGGCCCTATCACAACTCTACACAAAGAAGCTTGTCCTAAAAATTGAGAAGACCCCTAAAGCTAGGATAAACTATTTTACACATGTGGGAACATACTCCACACATGTGAAATGTGCTTTCAAACATAAAGGACATAAAATTGCCAAGCTAGATTTTTGCCAATTTTTCACAGACTTGAGTGGACCTAGAGAGAGATAAATATAGGTGGGCTCGAAAGTTGCCATGTGGCAAGCCATGCAGGCCTACCATAGGCTTGCATGGCAGGCCACATAGGCATGACATGGGTTTGATGGCAGGCCTGCGTGGCAAACAACATAGTTCTAACATAGGCTTGCGTGACAAGCCAACCAAGCTCTACCTAGAGAAAGAGAGAGAGAGAGAGAGAGAGAGAGAGAGAGAGAGAGAGAGAGAGAGAGAGAGAGAGAGAGAGAGATGGCTCGCAAGTTGCCACGTCGCAAGTTGTCACATGGCAAGCCACGTAGGCATGTCATGAGACAAACCTTGCAAGCTTGCCACAAGTGGCAAGCCATGTAGGCCTATCATAGGCTTGCGTGGCAAGTCATATAGGCATGACATAGGCTTGTGTCTACCATGCAGGCATGTTGCAGTCTGCCAACTAAGCTATGCCACGTAGGTCTGCCATGCAGGCTTGAGAGAGAGAGAGAGAGAGAGAGAGAGAGAGAGAGAGAGAGAGAGAGAGAGAGAGAAGCCCACCAGCCCTGCATTTTGAAGCCTTCACAACCGACTTTTGTCCTTCATAGAAATGCACTTTTATTTCAGCCTTTCTCGTGTAAAGTCTGATAATTTAAAAAATCCTTAGAGTGCCCTTCAAATTTAATGAAATTCTTGATAATGAAAGTCCCTTTTGTTTAACACCTTTCACCATGAAAGTATGCACCGGCACTTCAAAACACTATGTGTGTGGGTAAAGAATAATTTGAATTTGGAGGAAGCCCCTAAGATGAATGCATGGGGAGGAGGGCCATGCATGCTTTTTCCCATACATGCATCCTCCTCCCCTTGTTTTTTAGTTAAAAAATGTGTATGCATGGGTGAGGGGAGGAGGATGCATGGGACTCCTCACCCATGCATACAAAAGTGTATGCAAGTTTAAATATATGTATAGATAAGTCAACTATTGAAGGACCATGGCCTCTTGCACTCTCCTTCATCTCTTATGTTACATAGTGATAATCTTGTGCTTCATCTCTTATGAAATACAATGATAATCTTGTGCTTCATCTCTTATGTTACACAATAAAAAATCTTTGTTTTCGAGTGAGCTTAAATAGAAACGAGGCTAGGCTTTTAGTTTGCGATAACTGAGACCTATGCCATAGCAGTAAGCTATTGTGACGATTTGCTAAAAGATAAGAAGGCAAATCTTCTTTTGATACATCAATCACCTCGTTGTATTTTGAATCCTTTTGAATTCAATGATTGGCAAACTAGCGATGAGCTTTCAAATCACTTCTCTTTCAATTATTGGCAAAGGTGTTGATGAGCTTTCCAATCACTTGTAAGCTTTGCTGGCATAGGGGTAAACTATTGTGATGATATGCTAAAAGCTAAGGTGTCACTCTTGGGTGAGTTTCAACATCAAAATGAAATTTTTTATTTGTCTTTCTATTTTTCAACTATTTGAATGGCCTAATTATGGCAAAGCTTCTCTTCATATATCATCACCTAGTTTTGTTTTTTGCCTTGTATAGTAAAGGTATACAAGGCAAAGCTTCTCGTAAAATATCATCACCTAGTTTTTTTTTGCCTTGTATATCAAAGGTACACAAGGCAAAGATCATGTGGATTTCATGTTGTTTGAGAACATTTATGTACTGGAAAATGATTTTATGACCTTAGCATAGAGCAAAATAATCTTAAACTTATGGTGAGACCATTACCCATAATTGAATTCTTGTTGAATTGGTAGAGGATTCTCTAATCCTTTTGGACTATAATGAAGATCCAATGAAAAAGTATCTCCTCCAACTCGATAAGCTATAAAAGTTGACAAACATAAAGTTACATGCCTATTCAAAGTTGTTATTGCATTGATTCATAGACTAATGTATCATAGAAAATGATGGCAAAAGATGTTTATAACACACATCTTACAATCGAAAGGTCACTAGAAAGATTGTCTCCCATGCCTAAAGGTCAATCAAAATTTCCTTTTTAAGGGATAAAGAATTTGCAAAGCATTATATTTGAAACTGAATTTTTGTCTTATGGCCCACAACTTTTGACTTTCTATAAACTGAACCATTCTCTTTCAACTTATTCACATACTATTTATGGGCCATAATATGCTTTTCAAAAGTTTTACGGACTTTAAAAGTCATATTAGGCCTACATACAACTTTCTTGTGGTTTACATTTATCTTACGGTCTTGTGAATCACATGATCATTTGAATCTATTAGTAGCCACATAAATTTTTGAGAAATGGATTCTTTGCATAATCTAATGCTATTAACAAATGAATTGTAAAATGCCACGCTTATCCGTCAACTTCACAAGAAGTCCCTATAATTTGAAGGCTTGCTTTATTAAGTGAGAAGAATTTTAAAATGTTGGTCCCACTATAAAACCATGCATTGCTTTTGCATGTGTAGTTGTGCACATAAAATGCACAAAGTGCATCTACAACTTTCCTTCATAGCTTGCTTGCAATTTACATGCATGTAACTTCACAATTGCAAAAATCTTAGATCTTGTCATAACTTCTCAATTGGCCATTATATATCATTTTTCGAGGCATGAAGAAATGACAAAGCATTCTATTTTACAGCTAAGTTTTCTTATTATGACCACAACTTTGTTGGAAATTAAGCTCACAGTTTCCTCCTTGAACTTAGACGGCTGAATCATTTGAAGAATGATTCGGCCGACTAATCTTCATCCATGGATCAAAGCATAAAGGGTAACCAATCCCATTCTCTTTACATTCGAATGTCAAATCCACATTATTTGCATGACATTGAAGACATGGCCATCTTCAACAACTTCAACAAAATCTGTCATTTTCGGTAGTCTGCATAAATGAACTATTTCTGCAAAGTCTACAGAAATACAAAGGTAAGTTTAGCAAGCAAGGACCGGCGAACTTCCGCAATATCAACGTTACGATTATAAACGATGACCAAAGCTACCGCAAGAAACCGTCTTAGGGACTGACCATCCGGATTCACCAAGGCATCGCAAAAGTCAATACTGCGGCTATCAACAACAACCAACAAATAGTCTAGGCTACCATCGGGAACCGCCCAGGTGCCGCAGGGGTCAACGTTGCAGTTATAAATGAAAACCACTCTGTTGGAGGGTTTCGGATCCCAAGGCAACCCTAACCCTAGTTAATAAGTGAGAGGGATTTGGCACACTGCGTGTGTAAGTCCAACCCAATGATCACATAGTTATTTGATTGATTAGTTAAAAGTTAATAAAGGACTTTAGGCCTTTTTGCGGGACTTTTAATGTCGCAGGGCCTAGATGTCAAGTTAGTGAATAAAGTTGGATTTTGATGATTCCCACACTTTTTTAAATTTGAATAAAAAGAGAGGCAAGACTGGACCAATAGGATTCAGAGGCCAGGGTCCTCCTCTCTACTATAAAAAGGGACCAACTCGAGTTGCTCTCGATGTTCATTTCCTCATTTCAATAAAAGCAGATTGGTTCTCTTTAGAAATGGATTGATGAATGTCCTTGCTCTTCCTCTCTTTTCCTCCATTTCTCATGTTTCCTTTGTAATTGCTAATTGTTGGGTTTGATCATTATTGGGATTGCTATTTCTTATGCTTTAAGCCTGCTACTTTTGCTATTAAGCTAGTGGATCAAACGACAGTTCGTCCACGAGGAATGGTGGAAGATATACCTGTCAAGATTGCAGGAGTACAGTTCGTCATTACTTTTGTCGTGATGGACTTACCAGAAGCACCAAATGTCTACTGAGTTCTATTAGGACGTCCATGGTTATGAGTTGCGCAAGTAGTTCATAATTGGGGTGGAAAAATCACTTTTGAAAATCGTGAACGTGCAGTTAAAGTTGATCCTACGACTTGGACTATCAAACCAGTGGTTCAAAAAGCAGATGACGATTCAGCAACAACGAATCACACTTGTAATCGACCAGAGCAATTTGGGAGTTCACTACAATTCTCAAACGGATACTGTCAATTGGAATGAAGCTCTTGCAACAATTGATTGTACAACAGGATATATGTGTCAACAAGATATTCAATCAGAGTTGAGCGAGATTTCCTTATTAGATCGAACTTTGGATACACCAATCACGTTTCTACTAAATGTGTTGAATGTAGCCTGGATATCAACGGAACCTATACCAGATCCAATTGAGGATGATCTGATACCAGTGAGCCATGTCTTAACTTATGATGGCAATGCAGAACTTACGGATGAACAGATTCTAAATCACATGGATCCGACCAGATTTGGAGTGCGTAATGTTCCTGATGAACCAACAATCAAACCGCCCAAAGCAGTTATATTGAAGGGAGGCAGGATCACAGGTTCGATAACAAAGAAACAAGCTAAGCAACACTATAATACGGTCTTGAAATGGGAAAATCCCCCTCAGAAGATCAATTCAAAGGAAGTGCCACCTCTATTGGATAAAGACAAAGGAAAAGTCAAGAATGATCCTTCAAGTCAGATTTCCAGCAAGACATCATCGTCTAGGAAGTCTTCACCTGTGAAGAAAGATTTATCATTCCGAAAGTCATCACCTCCACGATCAATTCCTGCTAAGAAGGCTAAACGAAGATCCAAGACAAGTCCTTTCTGAAAAGAACAGGCAAATGTAGTCCAGCATGATATGCCAGAGCATTTTAAACGTTATACACTGGATGATATTGTTATTATGTTACCTAAAGCACATCGTGAACCTGAAAAACACATGTCAAAATCTAGAGAGGTTTACGATGGCCCAGCTAGGACGCAACCAATAAATCTTGCTGAACCAGGAGAACCGAAAAAGATTGTACAAGTGGGATCACAACTTACTCCTGAACAGTATCAAGCACTCCGTTTGTTACTTATTAAGTATCAAGATTGCTTTGCATGGAATTATCAAGATTTGAAGGGTATTCTGAGATCAGTGATTGAACATACCATACCTTTAGTACCTGATGCAGTACCAAAGGTTACAAACTTCTATCGCTGTAATCCTAATGTGGCAGATATGATAAAGAAAGAACTTTAGAGATTACTTGACGTCGATTTCATTTATGAGATCGAGCATACAGAATGGATTTCACCGATTGTCATTGTTCCTAAGAAAAATGAAAAATTGTGAATCTGTGTGAATCTCAAAGCATTGAATAAAGTGACACAGAAGGATCACTTTTCGTTACCTTTTACTAAAAGCATTTTGGATCGCCTTGCTGGAGCAGAAGCTTATAGTTTCCTGGATGGATTTAGTGGTTACAACCAGGTTAAAATTGCACCTGCCGATCGCCATAAAACTGCTTTTGCAACAGAATGGGGCACCTATGCTTACAAAGTAATGTTGTTTAGATTCTGTACTACACCAAGTTCATTCCAAAGAGTAATGCAATTTGCTTTTAATTCCTTGAAATTTACTTGGACGACTTGGGAAGTCATAGTATAGATACAAACCACCTGGATCGATTGGAGAAAGTATTTGAAAGATGCCGCAAATATCAGATTTCTCTAAATCCAAAAAAATGCCAGATATGGGTTTCGCACGGAGTTGTGCTTGGACATCTGATATCAAGACATGGTATTGCCACCGATTATTCTAAGATCAAAGTTATTGTGGAATTGCCACCGCCAGCAACAATTCGAGGAGTTTATGTGTTTATGAGTCATGCGAACTACTATCAAATTTTTATTATCTTCTTTGCGGATTTAACACGACCTATATACAAACTAACTATTGTTCCTATTTGGACAATAGAGGCGTTAGAAGCCTTTGAAAAGTTAAAAAAAAACATTATCTTCAGCACCAATACTGCGTTCTCCAGATTGGACATTAGAGTTTCATGTTCATATGGATGCCTCAAAATACGCCATTGGATCAGTTTTGACGCAGCCAGGTGACTATAAGAAGGATTATCCCATGCAAGCAAACAACTTACAGATCCAGAGAAGAATCATTCAACAATAAAACGCGAAACGCTAGCCATGATTTTTTCTGTTCGAAAATTTTGTCACTACGTCATGGAAACGCACTTTGCATTTTATACGGATCATCCACCGTTACTTTACTTGGTAAACAAGACGTGTAATACTGGACGTATTGCAAGATGATTATTATTATTGACTGAATTTGACTTTCGAATTGTGGTTAGAAAGGGAAAGCAACATTATCTAGCCGATCACGTTTCGCGAATTGAATCCGCACCAGTTAATACTGATGTGGATGATGAACTGCCAGATGCTGCATTGTTCTATGTTGAAGCAGTACCTGAGTGGGCGACGGATATTGTTGAGTACCTGATGCTAGGACAACCGAATGACTCTTTGACAAAAGTACAGAAAAGACAATTGATTCATAAGGCTCAACCTTATCAATTAATTGTAGGACAATTGTATCGTCGTGGATCAGATAATATTTTACGAAGATGTGTTTTACAACATAAAGTACCAGATCTAATCATGTTTTCACATGATGACATGGGTGGAGGACACTTCTCTACAGATATTACTGTTCGCAAACTTTTGCAATCCAGTTGTTGGTGGCCTACGCTTCATAAGGACACAGAAAATTTTATTCAGACATGTGATGTTTTCCAGCGAGCACGACGGCCTACTTGACAGAATTTTGAACCCTTACATCCGGTTTTATCGCAAGCACCGTGTGAAAAATGGGGACTAGATTATGTTGGTCCTATTCATCCTGCCGCGCAAGGATCTCAGGCCCGATACATTATCGTCGCAACTGATTATATGACCAAGTGGGTTGAAGCCAAAGCTGTCAAAGTGGCTGATGCAAAATCTACGGCCAAGTTTCTATATGAAAATATTATAATCAGATTTGGATGTCCGATCGAAATTGTCAGTGACTGGGGTACACACTTTATTTAGTCAAACAATAAAGTGTTTAGTGGAAGATTTTTTCGTTATACACAGATTTAGTACTCCCTATTATCCCAGAGGAAATGGCCAAGCTGAATCTTCTAATAAGATTCTCTGCACCATTATGACAAAGACAGTTGAAGCAAGTCGGTCTGATTGGGAACATAAACTGTATGCAACATTATGGGCATTCAGAACCGCTTACAAAAATAGTACAAATCAAACACCTTTTCAACTAGTTTATGGTCAAGATGCTGTTATGCCAATTGAATTTTTAATCCCATATTTACGCGTAGCAACAACGGAACGCTTAAATGATGATATGTCCTTACAACTCCATCATGAAGCATTGCACAAATTATGTGAAACCTAATTGATGACAGTTCGTGCCTTAGCGGCAGAGAAAGGCCGCCGCAAGGCATGGCACAATCGTTGTTTGCATAAGAAAGATCTGAAAGCAGGAGATCTTGCATTGATGTACAAAACCAAGCTGATCAAGGGTAAGTTGAAGTTTACCGGGGAAGGCCCGTATAAAGTGAAGGAAATCATGAACTATGGTGCACTAATTCTTGAGCACTTGGATGGAAAACGATTTGATACTCCGGTAAATGGCAGCCGATTATGCAAGTTTTGGCAGTCTGCTCCGCCAGTTCAGCAAGCCTGATCTCGATATATTTTTTAATTTTATTTGTTTTTCAATTTTTTGTTTTCAATATTTTATTTGCTGAGTTTTTTTTGGAAAAAGACAATTAAAAAAAAATGCAAAAAAATAAGGAAAGACTAATGAGCAAAAGCCAGGAAGTCATCAGCATAAGGAAAAGGAAGCACATTATTTTTTATGGACAATGACTTAGAAAATCACTGATTTGGACAGATTTGGCCAATACAGTATTAGAAACCTTCGCTGAGCTCTCAGATTGTACATCCACCGTTGATTTATCTAAATTGAGGTGGGCGAAGGTTCCTGACAAGAGAAAATCCAATTTTTGAGACAGACGAATGTTCAGTGATATGTCATTTTGAGAACCTTCGCCGAGCATCATAACCTCATTATGAACCTTCGTCGACCTGCTAGATGATCTTAAAATGTCAAAATTAGGTTGTCCATAGGTTCAGATTGTGAAAAAATACATTTGTGACAGTACCTAGGCAAAGAACCCTCCTGGGCGAAGGTTCATCCTTCGCCAGCCCTGGAAAACATTTGCTTGATAGGTTCAGATCCGTAGAAACCTTCGCCGACATTTTTATAGCCTATTTTTACAGTACTGCAAATTTTTGTTCAGAACTGATAAGCCAAACTACTATTCAGTGTAATGGACCCACCAAATTCACCTATAAGTTGGCTGAATTTGATTCATTTCTCACTTGTGCTAGCAAAGCTCTTGCGACCAAAGCCTTCCAAATTTTCTGCATTGCCTTCTGATACACTTTCACGTGTTTATAATTCCCTTCTGATCATCATGTCTTCTACCGATACTTCCCAGTCTTCCCGCTATACTATCCATCATGATGTCCCACCTGCAACGAGCATCCTGATTCTTCCTAGCACAAGCATGGTCACTCAGTGGATGACCCTTGCGGAGCCTCTGCTCACTGCAATGGCTATTTATGAGAGAGCCTTTTCGGGTCGCATCAATATGGATTTCATCACTCTTACCTTGAGTACGTGGAAGGAAGAGAAATCCAAATTTTATATCACTTTCCAGGGAGCCACACACAAAGTGTGCGTCACTGAAGCCGCACTTGCAGCTATAGGAATATCATCTGGTACGCAGGCCTCACCTAATCACAAGCACGCCAAACAGGCCATCAAGCCATTTATTGACCTCACCAATGATCTGCACTGGACCAATGATGGCTACCTTTTGGAAGCCATCACTGAGCCTTCCATCCACGCAGTTGTCCAGATATTGAATAATTTCCTGATGGTTGCCAACCTCAGGAAAGACCGCATCACATCTCAAATCCTTCACAAGATAGTGGAATCCCACACTAAGTTGGCCAAAGCCCTTCTTGAACCATATAATTGGCTCAAGACTGTTTCCGGTGAGCTCAAGCGAGCTATTAAGGCCAATACTAAGCAGCAGTTCGCTGCTGGCTCTTTATTGTCCCTCTTAGCTGCTTCTCACTTAGAAAACATAATCCATGGCTTCTACCTGGATTCTGTGCTTTCGGTTTACGAAGAAGCACCGGCAGAATCATCCCATCAGGCCTCAAGCTCTCATAGTCATTGTTGTCCACGCAGCGAGATCGTAATTCCTGACTCGTCTTCCGTGTCACGACGTCGCACTAGGCATACCTCGTCAGTTGCTCTTTCACCCCCTGTTGCTGTTCACACTGAACTTCCCATCCCCCTAGCCTCTGATGCTTCCCTCGCCTCTGCTCCCATACAAGGACAGTCTGTGACCATTGGGCCTACCATTCCCATCATAGCTGCCCAGGCCGCCTCACCCCCGCACACCGAAGCCACCTCACCCAACACACAGTTCTTTATGGATATGTTCGATGATTCCGACCCCCTTGGGGCCACCGAAATCTTTGAAATGCCCCAGTGCCCAGCGCGCCCTTTGAACCCCAATCTCCTGGAAGAGGATTCGGACATATCCATGAATTTACTATTGGTGTCAAAGATGCCAGCTAGCAACCCCACACACAAGGTAGCCCAGCCACACTTCGGGTCGACACAACTGTAAAATCACCAAAATAGTTTGACGCCACAGTGCCTGAAGGGTTTGAAGAGGAGGATATTTTTTAAGAAGAAGAGATCGTGGCACCTATTCCATGGCAACCAAGGACAGTACCATCAGGTCCTCCTGCTGCTGCCACTGCCACGACCGTCGATTCTGGTGATGCTCTAGGGTTGGTTTCAAGCCTTGGGCAAGTGATCCAGTCTTGCTGGATATGAAGAAGGAAATGGAGCAGAGAATCTCTGATCTAGAATCCGAAAACACTCTGATCAGCCAGAAAATTGTCCAGCTGGATCGAGAGTTGAAGATAGCCAAACAACATGCAGATAAAACTGAAAGCGAAAAGAAGTTGGCCCAGCAACAAGCGCATCACTTGGAAAATTACATCAGCTCCCTGCAAAACGCCCTGACAACCACACAAGATCAGGTAGATAAGGCAGTGCAAGATGCCAAGCAACAGGTGCAGCTGCTGAAGGGGCAATTACAGATGGCCGACCAAGATTGCACACGACTTCAAGGTGAATTGGATGCGACCACCCTTGAGCATGATGCCTATCTACAAATGCAAATACCCGATCATCCGGTCACACCGACGAAGATTGCGTATTTATTCAACAAAGTAGAGACATACAAAGTGGCCCTTCAGGGATTCCAAGGCCGCTTTGATAGGTTCAAAGGAGCAGCTTCAACCAAGTTGGCAAAGGCAAAAGAGACCATCACCGCCTGTGAGAAAGCAGCCGTTCGAGTGCTGGAAGCCGGACCACAAATCCATGTCCCGGTCATGCCGCAATTCTCCCCTTCGCACCAAGAAGCTGTACCAATGGGTACATGGATTGATTCGAGCATGGACCAGGGGGGAGCTCCAGATATAGCAGAGCAACCGCCAACCATACCAGCAGTACAAGCGGCTCCATCCTCATCAAGGACAAGACCTCTATTCAGAAGGCCCATCAGCGTCGAGGACCAGATCCAGACCTGCTTAAAGCAACATCCGTATGAGTCCTCGCGTGGTGGATGGGTTCTGAAACTTAAGACCTCCGAGATCGAGGCCGACAAAGAGTTGGACAAAATACCTGCACTGGGAGAGCAGCCGACATGGAGAATCACGATTTTTGAGAAAACTTTAGAATTCATTAAGAGTTACGTCGCCAACCTTTGCCAGTTGCGGGTAGATCCCTATTACGTGCCAATGCCGCAAAGAAATAAATGGAAAGATTTGGGGTTGGCTATGGATAAAATCACCATCCATACGTCCAATTGGCCAATCATCCATCAGCCTTACAGCTGGACCATTTCAGTGGACTTCCACCGTGCTTTACAAGCATATCAAAGAGAGTATGTCCACTCTGCAGGTCCAACAATGCGACAATCGACAATGTTTGCTAAAGATCTAACTCTGTTCGCATCAGTGGCAACCAAATGGGACGATTGCCTTCCTCCCCTGGCATTTGATCCAAATAAGCCAATGGCCTCATAGCAAATCAAAGATCAGTTGTCGATTGCTCATCTCTATTTTCGTGCGGCTATGATGGGAGGCTCTTGGGAATCCCGCTTCACCTCATGGACAACTTCCAAATGGATTGTCAGAGCCCACCGTTGTTTCCTGTCACACAATCTGGATTTCAATACTACCCGCCTCGACTTCATGGAGAAGGTGCAGTATCATTTAATTAGGATTCGACGTGAAGCCAATAAAAGTCCCCAATAACTGCATATTGCAGGTGTCGTGGGACCGCCACCAGTTTTGGTGGGGGATACTATTGGAGGGTTTGCGGATCCCAAGGCAACGCTAACCCTAGTTAATAAGTGAGATGGATTTGGCACCTTGCGTGTGTAAGTCCAACCCAATGATCACATAGTTATTTGATTGATTAGTTAAAAGTTAATAAAGGACTTTAGGCCTTTTTGCGGGACTTTTAATGTCGTAGGGCCTAAATGTCAAGTTAGTGAATAAAGTTGGGTTTCCCTCCAATTTTGATGGTTTCCACACTTTTTCAAATTTGAATAAAAAGAGAGGCAAGACTGGACCAATAGGATTCAGAGGCCAGGGTCCTCCTCTCTACTATAAAAAGGGACCAACTCGAGTTGCTCCTGATGTCCATTTTCTCATTTCAATAAAAGCAGATTGGTTCTCTTTAGAAATGGATTGATGAATGTCCTTGCTCTTCCTCTCTTTTCCTCCATTTCTCATGTTTCTTTTGTATTTGCTAATTGTTGGGTTTGATCATTATTGGGATTGCTATTTCTTATGCTTTTGTGAGAGAGAAAAGGAGAGAGAGAAGAGTAAGTTTCTATCATTGTTGTGGATTTAGGGTTAATGGAAGTAGGGTTAATGAATGTAGTGTTAATGCTTAGTGTTAATGGATGTTAGTGTTAGATCCTCCATTCATGTTGAAATCTGAACTATGTTATCGCTCTCATGGGAACGAACCTATGCGTGACAACTAACTCCGTCTCTTTGATGCTAGATTGACTAGATCTTGGATTCAGGTTAGGCAAGGAAAGAAACCCACTACACACTCATCGCAAGCAAACTGCAATACTGTGATTACGGTCTGCATATGATTGCAATGGACACCGTTCTTTCACCGCTCCTGAAGCGGAGTTCAAATTTGAGTGATGTACGTTTGTACAGACGTCATTGTACACTATCTCACGACCAAGTACACACTTAGAACTAAACTAGTCTTGTAAATGTAGATTAGATAAGTACATTTCTTGTAATTACCAAGATGATCTGTATAAATACAGCTACAACTCGCATCAACAGATAGAGATGCTCCGTGATGCAAACTAAGTCATATGAACGGAAGTTATATAGCATCCTTGTTACGTCCCATTTAAGGTTGTAACTTACATTGTTGCTCTTGCTCCATTACAAGCATTTTGATGTAATATACAAGCAACACTTCATTATCATCTGTGTTTAGTATACATGTTTGTGTTTTGTGATTTGAATACATCTTTCTATTTGCTTGCTTTGCTCGTTCACTCAGTCTGACAGATCATGGATGTTTCTGACTCCTCAAAATCTGATCAGACACCGACTATCTCTACGCTTGAGGAACAAGCGCAATTGTTTTGCACCATTGTTCTTTGTTCCATATTGAATCTTCTAATTCAAACTGATTGACAATAACTCCAAACACTCTTTGGTGGATTCATTTTAACCGATCCTACAAATCGATTCGGGAGCTGTTCCACACCATTTCTTCCTCCTGTCTCATTTTGAACAAGTGGTATTAGAGCTGATAGCCTAGCTTCTTCTCTTCCACCTTCCACTCCATTCTCATCAGTTGGTATTAGAGCACAGTTAAATAAGGTGAGAGTCATTCTATTGCAATTGCTCTAATCATGTCTCTTACTAGTAACACTTCATCTTCTTCATCTAATGAAGTTAGGATCATTGATAGATTCAACGGATCTAACTTCTACATTTTCTACTTGATTTAAAATCAATTTCAAACTATTGAGAATACTAGATATGTCATCAAGAAAGGCTTCATGCTCATCTAGTATTACTTCATTACAACCTTGAGATGCAAAGATCTCATCAAAGCAAAATGTCTCATCAAAAGACAAGGCCAAGTCAATGTGGCTCACATTTCATGAAGAAGAGAAGCAAATTTTAGGTGGTACACACTTCTACACATCCATCCTTGCTTTCCATTAGAATTGGTGATCTCTTTATAGATCAAATACAAGGATAACATGTATACTGGTCCAATAGGTCTTCACACGTGTGGAGAGTGCCACATCATGTAGATCCACCAATAGGAGCAAGATATGCCCATAGATCAAAGTTGACTTATCCTACTAGCTAGAATCCAAATGCTAGTCTCCACAAAATAGGAATCTTCCCTATACAATAGGATCTAGTAGAATATGTACATCTTATCAAGTACATCAAGATCCACACGTGTGAACAACAGCTTGACATGTGGGAGCATTTACTCATTCACATGAAAGTGCAAGCTTATTACAAGGAAATTGACCAAAATGACTTTTTTGTAGATTCTAGTCAAAAGCCATGTTGACACTTGTGTAGATTTATCTAAAATTAATCTAACTATATACAAGTACATTTTCTACATCCTTTCACACGTGGGAATAGGCTCCACACGTGTGAGATCTCAACATGAATCTAGACCTCAATATTAACATATTACATCAACCAAGTTAGAAGTGACAATCTCAAACACTCCTCCTCAATTCTAACTTGATTTGTGGCCTGCAGGTGTATTGTCCACACGTGTGAGGCCATACAGCAACTGTCAAAACCAAGTTAGAATTGAGGAGTGTTGAGATTGTCACTTCTAACTTGGTTGATGTAATATGTTAATATTGAGGTCTAGGTTAATATTGAGATCTCACACGTATAAATCATGTTCCCACGTGTGAAAGGAAGTAGAAAATGTACTTGTATATAGTTAGATTCATTTTAGATAAATCTACACAAGTGTGAACTTGACTTTTGACTAGAATCTAAGAAAAAGTCATTTTGGTCAATTTCCTTGTATTTAGCTTGCACTTCCATGTGAATGAGTAAATGCTCTCACATGTCAAGATGTTGTTCACACATGTGGGTTTGGATGTACTTGATAAGATGTACATATTCTCCTAGATCCTATTTTGTAGGAAAGATTCCTATTTTTGTGGAGACTAGCATTCAGATTTTGCTAAGTAGTCAGTGATTTGCTTCTAGATCAAGATCTAGTCAATAGAACTTGATGAATCCTTTGATTTGGCAATCAATACCCCTTGTAGACTGATTAGTACAATCAATCATTGTTCCATCGCAAAATGGAAAGCACGGCTAGTGGCTAAAGGGCTCACTCAAGTCCAAGGAGTGGAATATCAAGAAATTTTCAATTCTATTTTGACAATCAGGACTCTGATTGCGTTCGTAGCGGCGAAAGACCTCAAGATACATTAAATGGATGTCAAAACAACCTTTCTCAATGGCTATGTCGAAGAGGAGCTGTACACCTTCCAACTGGAAGGATTCGAAGTCAAAGGCCAAGAGCACAAAGTATGCAAGCTGGACAAAGCAATCTAGGGCTTAAAACAGGCCGCAAGAGCTTGGTTCGAAAAGATCAACGCTTTTTGGTCCTCATATTAAACCATGCACTCATGGCTATTGTTTTGTACTCGCATCATTCTTCTTACTAAATCAATCATACTTTCTTACTGTGTTCAGTATTATGTCGGAATGTATGCAAGCTTCTTTAAAGTTATTTGTCTTTGTTAGATCTTTTATCGATTAGTCTGAATTGTCGAACGTTTTGATACTGCAATATTCTATATCTATCACTTACACTCTATAATTATTTGTCTATGAAATCACTTTAGAACTAATGATTTCAAAGTTAGTTACTAAAAGTACGAACATGACGATTGTCACGATAGCTTTGTTCATATTTTATAGACAGAGTCATGCATTAGAAGGATTATTCTGTAGAGCCTGATAGTTCGTCTTTCAACTTTGATTTTAATAATATCATATTCTCTTTCCTTCTTCCAACATGGTATTAGGGCTTTATCTAGTATCAGAGCAATCTTGCTTTTAATCTTCATTATATGGTATCCAATTTTAGTATCAAAAAATCGATTTCCAATTATAGGGTCACATGGTATCAGTTCATTCTTAAGTCATCGATTCATCGCTAAACTAACTTCCAAATGGATTTTCAGAACAAAGTTGGTCTCATTGTAAATAAGCTGAATGGATCCAATTACTGTTTGTGAAAATTTAAGATGAAGACCTTGCTGATTGCCAATGAGTTGTGTGATGTTATCACATGTATCAAATTGAAGTTTGAAGACGACACAATTGACTCCAAATGAAAATCAAAGGATGGTAAAACTTTAATGCTCATCATTCTCAATATACTAGACACTTAGATTGGCCATATATCAGAAGCTCAAACTTCAAAAGTATTGTGGAACATCCTGAGCGCACTATAGAATGTGAGGGACGTGACCTAAAAGTTGCATCTCAAAAGAAAATTCTTCTCACTCAAGATGTCGAATGGTGATTCTCTTCAGAATTACATTATTTAGCTCAAGAATCTCTTGCAATAAATGGCAGATGTCGCATCAACTATCGAAGATCAAGATGCAATTATAACATTGCTATCAAGCCTACCTTCTACATATCGGACAACTAGGTGATGATCATGATGAAACACTCAGATTTATCCCTCACCAGAGTTATCGCTATGTTGCTGAAGGAAGACAATAGAAGAAGTCAAGACACCTCTTTGACTTCGTCATCTCACACTTTATATGTTAACAAAGGCTCAAAACGGCTGAAGAAGAAAAGCTCTAAGTAGCCCGCATTGAATCAGAAGCCAACACAAAGTCAAAAACAATTATCAAATCCATAGTTGAAGAAGAAGATGGTTTTATAAGTATTGCAAACACACTAATCATGAGATCCAAGATTGCAGGATATTGAAAGGAAAGATTCCAACAAGCAACTAGGTCAATAGGCGAATGCAGTCATAGTATCATCTCAATCTCCCATACTCGACAGGGAAGAAGGAGCGTTTTTTGTTAGAGATCAAAAGGCGCAAGAAGTCGATAATTCTTGGTATATGGAGCTACTCAACTTATGATCAATTGTTGTGAGGATTTTCACTCCTATACACCTTATAGTACAAAGAAATTCATTCATCTTGGAGACAATAGTACACATACTATTGAAAGGTGAAGGCACTATAAGATTGATGATTCCAACATGATTAATTCAAATTGCTTTTATATGTATCTAAACTTTCTATAAATTTGTTGTCAACAAGTAGAATTATTAATTTAGGTCATAGCATAGTATTTGAGTCTGATCAAATGTCGAATTGTCGATAAGACAAATAAGATTCTTGTACTTCAGCAAGAGGCATGGATACTTATATAGATTGATTTATTGTTATTCTGATAAAAATCAAGCCTTGAATACCTCTATTCTAGTCAATAAGGCATTACTTTGGCATAATAGATTAGGACATTTGAATTATACATCTGTGTTGCTAGTCCTTAGCACTTGATCTCGACTTTATAACCAATAAAGTCAACCTCCCTATCTATCAAAGTTGTGTTATCAAAAAATAGGCTAGGATTCCATTTAGATTGATTCATAGGCATGCACAAAAGATGTTTTAGATGTTGTTTCCTCAGATATGTGTGGTCCAATGCAAACTCTATTATTGCTTGATGCAAAGTATTTCATTACCTTGGTTGACGAATATTCGAAAAAAACATTAGTTTACTTCATTAAATAAATGTTGGAGGCTTTCAAAAAAATTTGACAATTCAAGGAGTGTGCATAATTAAAAAATGACAAAAAAAACTCAAAGCATTGAGGTTTGACAACAAGGGAGAGTACATCTCAACCAAATTCAAGGAGTATTGCCTTAACAACTACATTGAGCAATGATTTTTCACCTCCTATTCGCCTCAGTCGAATGGACTTACTGAGAGAAATAATTGAACTTTAGTCGAAGCGGCTAAGTGTATGCTTGCTCATGCGACACTTCCAAAATTCTTATGGGCTGAAGTTGTTTCCACTACAAATTATATCCAGAATAGATGCTCGACTAAAGGTCTCTCAAACAAAATATCTTATGAAGTTTGGACAGGTTCCAAACCATCATTATCGAATTTACGAGTGTTTGGATGTATTGCTTACGCACATATACCTCAAGATATAAGGAAGAAGTCCGACTTCCACAGTATCAAAACCATTTTCATTGATTATACTATTTCAGATAAAGCTTATATGTTGTATGATCTTATCGAATTGATATTCACCAGTCAGAATATAGTCTTTATCGAAGATCAGTTTGTCGACCTCAAAGGCAAAGGCAAAGCTCATACAATGTCAGACACTCCCGAAGTATCAAACATTTTTGTTCCCTATCGATTGATCCTATCGAAGGTCCAAACTTGTTTACATCAGACGAACAACTTATGAATAGTGAATCAGAAGATTGTAGCAACTCAACAACAACAAAACAATCAAGAAAACGATCAACGTTATGTCCATGACCAGTACATAGGATTCACCATACTCCTAGTCTTGGATACATAGTACTCCAGTGAATCAAGCTGTTAATTATGCCACCTCGTACTGGACATGACCCAAAAGTAACTAATATCCTTGTGAGGCCCTAAACACACTAAATGGAGTTAGTACAAGGTTTGGGATAGTCAAGGCATGTGTAGAGTTACCAATTACAATCTATGAATAGAGGATCCATGCATAGAGACTCTATTCTAGATGAATCTATGTATAAGGGAGTTAGGACCTTGCATGACCATGTGCACAGGTGGTTCTAGGCTCTAAATAAGGAGGCCAAACTCGCCCTACTACATCACATTTGTGGTTGATTCATTGCTAGGCTTTCATGCTACTTTCATGCTTCCTATACCTTAGCTTGAGGGTTAAGCTTCTAGAGTTGATTGGTTGTTTCTACTTGGTTGGGTGGTTTCTTCGTAGTGTGTTTTCCATTGTGTTTGTTTCGTAAGCATGATCTTGAGGAGCTTTCCCTTATAGTGGTATTAGAGCAAGGCTTACGAAAATTGGAGAACTTGGAGAAGTGTTACTTTTCATCGAATTTTTGGAATGGATCAATGAGAATTCTCTTCTAGGAGGATAGCAAGATTGCTAGTGGGTGTTCTATTCTGGTTTTCATTTACATGTTGCTAAGATCCATTACCCTCGGAAATTTTTGGGGTTTTATGGATTGTCCTAGGAAGCCAATTTGTGATGCTTTCTTGGAGCTTTTTATTGTGTAGCTCAGATCTTTGGTAGATCTGAATTTTCCAGCAAGTGTACTTTCATTTTAGGGATCATTAGTGATGAAATTAATGTTGCATGCCAGTTCTTTTCATGATTTATGAATCTAGGCTATGTTTTGGTCAAAATTGCTTGGTTTTTCATGCTTTTTGACACAAAATTGATAGTAAGAACACAAATCCAGCAAGATAAGATCAATTAGATGGCTAAAATTCTGTAAATTGGTTTGCATGTGCTAGAGAAAGAGTTGCATGTCATGAATTTCCACTTTATTTGACGGTTTGGTCACAAGCCAATTTGACATTGGTTTAGTGACATTTGGAATCGAACAATATTTCAATTTTTTGATTTCAATTTTCTTTTGTACTAACAGTATTTTTGTTAGAGTTTTTTGAATTACGTAAAATGAACCAAAATTTTGGTCAATTTTTCGTTATCTATGGAATGTGTTTGGATTAGTAAATTGACTATACTGAATTTATCAATCAGAGTTAGTCACAAGGTGGTTGTAGTCATCTCTTTGGTGCCATAACCCTTCTCCCTTCAATATGAGAGAGGTCTTTACCTAGAATGCTAGGAAGTTCGACTAGGTTAAGTCGAGGATTGTCCAGATTTTCGACTATATACTGCTGATCGAAGCCATTGCTGTAGATTGTGTTCTTCAACTATTCTTCTGGTTTCTTGTTTTGAATGCTTGTCTCCTCCTGGATCTGATAGCTCTTAGGCTCGGATATGAGCTCGTTGCTCTGATGACACTGTTGAGTAAACCACACACAGCTGAGTTGATATCTAGAACGTCAAACGCTCACCACTATTGAGATTCTTACAGAAATAAACGTCAGTAATAGTGTAGAATAAATGATTTAGCGTTCCCACGGGGAGCATCATAAAGAGGTATTCTGTCATTATCGGTGAGATAAAAAAATTTATCTTTGAAGTCCGGCGAAATGGAAATGTAAAGCTGGTTGTCTGATGGCATTTATGGGTAGGCGGCCAGTACCTCCATTGAGAATGGTAACAAACACCGAAAGATATTCAGACAGTTTAACCAAGAAATCCAAATTCTAGAGAAGAGTAAGAACTCAAAATGATTAGACATCCCCACAATATTAAGATCGCATGCTTTATCGTTTAGATCTGAACTTAGCCAAAACAAGAATGCCACAAGGCCAAACGATTGCTATAGGCAATGCTTACAATGGGCTATGTCGACCCTCAACAGTCTTCATAAACTTGCTACTCACTTAGTTTGATAAAGCAGTTCCAAACACAACATAGTTTGATTAATTATTGGGTTCAGTTCTAATTATAAATCCATGCATAGCATAGAATCCATTATTCTGCAGAATCACCATGAATTTTCTAGGATCAGTAAGAATAGACAATGACAACATGAGTGTGATTAATTCCACAAGAAACTGAAATGCAATATAACGTTCTTGAGAAACCGAAAGTGTCTGTCATCAACTTCTTCAGATGCTTATGAAAATACAGACTACATATACAAGGTTGGCGTATCACTGCATTGGTTCAAGCCGACGAAGACAGTAGTAGACAATATATTATTCTACCATAATAGCTCAGACAGAGAAAACAACAAGCACTCTACTCCTGCTTTCTACCATGCAGAACAATGAATGGATTAATCAGAATGAGCGTGGGATCCGCTATATATATGTGTTTGGGGAAGCAGGTAGAACGCCGAAAAATCTGAAACGTCGTATTTGGTGAGGTTCTCAATGGTTTGCTGTTACGTAGAGAGAGTCCGGTGTGAAACGCTGCCTCTGCCACTTGGAAATAAGCATGCTGTTCTAGAGACTAATGGTGGGAACTTCACGTCACCAGTTCTTAAAAAAGTTATCCTTCAATAGCTTAAAGACATGCTTCAAACTTCATTAGGAAGATGACGTACGTTTTGGCCTTTGTCCAGCCTTGTACAGACGACAGTCTCGCTAAAATGCAAAAAATGCGACATTGTAATTTTACTCGAAATTCTTGACACATAAAAAAGCTACACGTGGCCAGTGACCTGCCACGTACATCAGTGTGAATGTTGACTGGTCAGCTCGAACATTTCTTCGGTAGAACAAATATTTGTCTGATGGTCGAATGTTTGTTTGTCTGACAGCCGAATCTGTAAGTTTCTAATAGTTGGTGATAAGTGTCGATAGAAATAGGTTCCATAGAGATGATGGACACAAAACTGCATTTGAATATCTAATAGCTCGTGTCTGAAAGGACGTTGAAGAACATATAAATATGGATTCGAATAGAATTCCGTCTGTCTGGATTTGAATAGATTTTGTCTGCCTGGGTTCGAATAGAATTCTGTCTGACTGGATTCGAATAGAATTCTGTATTTCGAATAGAATTGTATCTGCTTGGTGAGAGAATCAAAGGCACATCTTCGGTGACTTAGAGTTCGAACAACGCCTGGTGAGAGAATCAAAGGCACATCTTCGGTGACTTAGAGTTCGAACAACTCTCCATACTCCTTTGCTAGTGGGCTTCGAATAACACCAGGGCCGTGAACAAATTCAAATACAAATAGAAGTCCGACCTTGAAGCTAGGTCAATTAGAGAGCTTAGAATAAGACAGCCCTATATAACTTAGAAGAGTGTCCATAAATATATCTTTTGCAACTTAGACAAAAAGCTTTAGGCCTTTATGCCTCCACCCATGTAATTAGCACAACGTTGGAACTTAGAATAATAGCTTGCTATCTTCAAATGCCCGACAAAAGTATCTCTTAAGCTTGGGAATGAACTCGGCATAGAGTGTCGATAAGCCAAAGAAGTGCCTCCAAAAATATATAAAGGCCTTCAGTAGTAAAAATGCCCATATCCAATACCATGTATGCAATGTCTTGATCTTAGACCTGGGCCTTAATTAACCCTTGCCAATATAAACCAACAACTCGACACAGTATCACGGTACATAATATCAGAAATAGGTAAAAACTGAGCTAGGTATTGCATTAGATAACCACATTTCCGACTTTTCTATAAAAATGTCAAAAAAATAGATAAATTTCATAAACATGGTACCACATAACCTCCCCCTGAATTGTGCAACGACCTCGCAAACACTCTCAACAGGAACTGAGCTTCAAACTTCCAAGTGACAACTGGCAACCCTATATCCTTAGTTAGACCATTCGATAGTCAGCATCAGAAATATATATAGGCAAATTCTTTGGAATGGACAACACCATAGTACAATCTTGAAACAGTATCTCAGTACCATTTGAAACCAATAAATAAATAAACACTGAGAATCTATAAACAAAATAAAATAAAACAAAACAAAGAATATAGAAAATAATAGATTTCAGAAAAGCATGGATATAGAATTTGCTTACTTAAAACCAGAACCTTATTAACATAACGATAGATCCTCAGATAAAAATTAAAACAAATAAAAGTTAAATTAAAAAACTATAATAACCTGAAAATAAAAAATTGTAAAACAAGTAAATTTTTTTTTAACCTCCTTTTCTCAAGGTGGACGAAAGTATCTGAAATGCCACAACTTCAATAGTGCAGCAGCCAACAAAATATGGAGGGCAATCTGGTTGAAAAATATCTTGGCCATAATTTCTTTTGAAAATATAAAAATATTTGGATCACAACTTCTGCTGAAATGAGCCAGTTCTTCATAATCAAAGGAATCTTCCACAAACAGCATAGAGCAAATAGGAATCAAGTGGACCGATTTGCCAACTCCACATAAATTGTCAGAAGAAATCCGTCCTCCAACATGAAATTTCATAGACTGGGCATAGATAGTAGACTGGTCATAGCCCTTCAATTTCAAATAACCAAATTTCATATCAAGACATGAAGGATGAGTTATGCATAGCTTCTGAGTAGGTGTAGGATAAACTTCAGAACATAGACACTCTACTACATCAAAATTACTTCTGAAATATACTTAGTAAATAGAAGATATAAAAAATATTTGAAAATCTTCCCCCGCCTCAGGCTGAATAGCATGGTTGCTGGATAAGCCAATTTAGAATATCAGCATCATAGCTTCTGCATAGCATCAAAACTTCATAGCATTTCCTCCTAGAAAATGACCAACAAACATTGGTAGTGACAGATAACTCTCTGGTTGGCTATGCTCCCCGGCAACGGCGCCAAAAGTTTGGTATATTTTGCAACTTACTAAACCAAAATGTCAGTAAAAGTGTAGAATAAATGATTATCGTTCCCACGGGGAGTATCATAAAGAGGTATTCTGTCATTATTGGTGAAATAAAAAGATTTATCTTTGAAGTCAAGGGAAATGGAAATGTAAAGCTGGTTGTCTGATGGCATTTTTGGGTAGGCGGCCAATACTGCCATTGAGAATGGTAACAAACACCAAGAAAGATATTCAAACAGTTCAACCAATAAATCCAGATTCCAGAGAAGAGTAAGAATTCGGAATGATTAGACATCCCCACAATATTAAGATCACATGCTTCATCGTTTAGATCTGAACTTAGCCAAAACAAGAATGCCACAAGGCCAAAGGATTGCTGCAGGCAATGCTTACAATGGGCTATGTCGACCCTCAACAGTCTTCATAAACTTGCTACTCACTTATTCTGATAAAGCAGTTCCAAACACAGCATAGTTCGATTAATTACTGGGTTCAGTTCTAATTATAGATCCATGCATAGCATAGAATCCATTATTCTACAGAATAACCATGAATTTCCTAGGATCAGTCAGAATAGACAATGACAACAGGGGTGTGATTCATTCCACAAGAAACTGAAATGCAATATAACGTTCTTGAGAAACCGAAAGTGTTTGTCACTCACTCCTTCTGATTCTTATGAAAATACAGACTACATATACAAGGTTGGCGTATCATTGCATTGATTCAAGCCGACGAAGACAATAGTAGACAGTATTTTATTCTACCATAATAGCTCAGACAGAAGAGAAAACAACAAGCGCTCCTGCTTTCTACCATGCAGAACAATGAATGAATTAATCAGAATGAGCGTGGGCTCTGTTATATATATGTGTTTGGGGAAGCAGGTAGAACACCAAAAAATCTGAAACGTCGTATTTGGTGAGGTATCCAATGGTTTGTTGTTACGTAGAGAGAGTCCGTTGTGAAACGCTGCCTCTGCCACCTGGAAGTAAGCATGCTGTTCTGGAGACTGATAGTGGGAACTTCACGTCACCAGTTCTTAAAAAAGTTACCTTTCAATAGCTTAAAGACAGGCTTCAAACTTCATTAGGAAGATGACGTACGTTCTGTCCAGCCTTGTACAGACCATAAAAAAGCTACACGTGGCCAGTGACTTGCCACGTACATCAGTGTGAATGTTGACTAGTCAGCCCGAACATTTCTTCGGTAGAACAAATATTTGTCTGATGGTCGAATGTTTGTTGTCTGACAGCCGAATCTGTAAGTTTCTGATAGTTGGTGATAAGTGTGGATAGAGATAGGTTCGATAGAGAGGATGGACACACAACTGCATTTGAATATCTAATAGCTCATGTCTGAAAGGGCGCTGAAGAACATATAATTATGGATTCGAATAGAATTCTGTCTGCCTGGTGAGAGAATCAAAGGCACATCTTTGGTGACTTAGAGTTCGCTTGAAGCTAGGTCAATTAGAGACCTTAAAATAAGGCAACCCTACAGAACTTAGAAGAGTGCCCATAAATATATCTTTTGCAACTTAGACAAAAAGCTTTAGGCCCTTTTTACAATTAACACCCATGTTAATGAACTCGACATAGATTGTCGATAAGCCAAAAAAGTGCCTCCAAAAATATATAAAGGCCTTCAGTAATAAAAATGCCCATATCCAATACCATGTATGCAATGTCTTGATCTTAGAGCTGGGCCTTAATTAAGCCTTGCCAATGTAAACCAACAACTTGACACAGTACCACGGTACATAATATCAAAAATAGGTAAAAACTCAGCTAGGCATTGCATCAGATAACCACATTTTCGACTTTTCTATAAAAATGTCGAAAAAATAGATAAATATCATAAACAGAGTACCACAAACATCTACTGCATTATCAGAGAATTTCTTAAGCGTTGTTGTGGCAGACCACATAGCGCATCGGCACGAAAGAAACTCTATCTTTCGCGAATCAAAACTTGTCATGCTTACTAGCGGACTTCTTGAACATTAGTTGGCTACATGGTGCTCAGCTTACATTTGGTATACTATCAATATGATGTTCTACCTTGCTTCTACATAATCATCATATATTCAGAATAACATCTGGATTCATAGATTAAGCAATCTAAAAACTAATCACGAATACAAGAACAGCTGATTAGGCATGTCCTAACATTCCTTTGGATGACGTCAGCAGAATCAGATCAGGAGATTGTACTTTATGGTACTTCTTTGATTTCCCTGTACTTGGAGCGTGAAGGACCAAAAATATTCGGTCTTCGGGTGTCCCGAACATCAGTTGTTCGTCATTCGGTCTTCGGGTTGGTCCCGATTGTTTTACCTTCGTCCACCATCGTCCAACCTTTAGCCTTTCGGTTGAGCTCCTCCAGTCCGCGAACATTTCTCCTTCATCTTCGAGGTGTTCAGCTGAAACCATTAAGTTGGCGGTTACAAGCGTAGTAGCTTTATGACTCCAAGACTTCTCCTTTGCTTCTCGAACACTCCTTTATCTAAGGGCTTTGTGAAAATGTCAGCAACCGTCTCTTTGGTCCCAATGAAAGCGGTTTTCAGCTTCTTCTTTTCGACTAGGTCTCTTATCAAGTGGTACTTGATTACAATGTGTTTCATCCTTGAGTGAAACACGAGATCCTTTGTATAGCGGATGTATTATCCATATTCAAAATCAGAGGCTCATTAGTTGTTTGACCCAGTTCGTCAAAGAGCTGTTTGAGCCATGTGATTTCGTTGGCCATCTTCGTGGCTGCAACGTATTCTGCTTCGCAAGATGATTGAGCTATAATGGTCTGATTCTTGCTGACCCAGAGAATTGCTGCACCTGTTGCAATGGTGCACCCTCCTGAGACATTTTTACAGTCGTCCTTGAGAGATGCCCAGCTAGCATCACTGTAGGAGTGCATCTAGAAACTTGCATCACGAGAGTAACATAGCCCATAGTCCTTCGTCTGCTAAAGGTACTGTAAGATTCGCTTAGCGATCTTCCAGTGTGCTAAGCCTAGATTCGTGCTGAATTGGCTCATCCAGAACACGACATAAGCTATGTCGGGGCGTGTGTTGTCTGCTAGATACATCAAAGATCCGATCAACCTCCTGTAAGGCGTGTGCTGCATCATCTCTTGCTCTTCTTTTGTCTTTGAACAATCTTTGTTCGTTAGGATTGTTCCTACAAGCATTGGGCTTTTTGTCCCTTTGCAATTTGTCATCCCGAAATCGTCTAGGAAGGTATAGCTTTCCTTCGTTATAGTCGCGGTCGATTTGCAAGCCTAGATAACATTTGGCTTCTCCTACGTCTGTTATCTCGAAATGTTTCAAGATCTCATTCTTCACTCCTACAATCAGGCCTTCGCTTCTGCATAGTATCAGGGTGTCGTCCGAAGTAACTTACGATATTGATCCTGTCCACCTATCTCACATGTGCTTCTACCCGTATTCTCCCCATCCATGTCCTAATGGAATCACCAAAATGTTTCCACCTGAGAATACCCATCAAATACTTACTCCAATATCATCTTCAAGTCCCTCACCAATGGTGTGCGCTGATATACTGTCTAGCTCACATGTGAGATCTTCCTTGGCTGCATCCAAACGACCTCTCCATTCCAATACTAGACCATGCAATCCCACTTTGCACTATGATATAGCACGTCGACCTGAAATGAACTGATAACTGAATTCGATTTCAGCCAATTTTTTATTGTTTCATCGTACATTCGCTCTAGTCGCAGTCATTTTCCTCGGCTATAGTATTTACGATTTAAATGGATCGCAATTGATCAAGAGCGAATTCGTCACATTCGTCACATAATTTAGATTTTCAAGTTGGGTGAAAATATTCATCGCAGTATGAGATTTCTATAAGCCACTAATTTTTTTTATTTGGTGTCCTATGTTTTATGTTCATTCTGAGAAACCCTGGTATGACTAGATACTTAACATTACAATGGAACTTGCTTTATTTACCTGAGTGGTTGGAATGCAGAAAAAAATAGCACCACACCAACAATAGTTGTCATGAGGCAATATAATAGCTTTCAGAATCAACTATATCTACTATAGAGGCAAAACAACCACCTCAACAAGCCTGCTTTTTTTTTAAAAAAGCAAAACATAAAGGGCGGGCAAAGATACAACTCCAACATTTAAACTATCAACTCGTCCACAGCATCAAATCCAACGATCACACTCAAACTTGAAATCCACATAATCCCCACAAAGGCAAACAGCTGAACTGCCTTATCTCAAGAATGACTTGAAACTGCAATGAGTAATCAAAACTACCAGACTTTTACAACCAGTACCAATCTGAATGCCTTCAAAAAGAATCTCGAAACCATACATACGTTTCACTCAAGTTTGCTCCCTCAGAGTCATCATGTTTGCTCCCTCAGAGTTGCATGTAAAGAAGACGCACTCACACGTCTTCATACATGACATTATTGAAATCATTGAGATTGCAAAAAATCCTCTTGCAACATGGGAATTGAACTCATCCAGGATCCCTCGCAACGAAATGAGTGATACTCCACATCTACGATTTTTTTCTGTTTTAAGATAAGGGAAGAAGTTGTTAAACGAACCTATCATTCAAGCCCAAGAATTCAAGATGAGTCAATTATTCACTGCCAAAATGAAGTTGCCATGACTTTCACAAATAAAATGAATTTCAAAACCCAGTAGAGACCTGCAACAGCCTGGTCTTCAGTTCATATAGAGACATAAAAACAACAAAAGCATAAAGAAATACTCTAAAATCTCCACACTGACCAAGACAAATATTGTTAAACGATGATTCTAAAATGAAGACACCCTTATAGAAATGAAAGGTGACATAATGAAACAACTAGATAAAAGAAATCAAAAGCTAGATGCTCTGTGTGCAGTATCACTCCTGGCCTCTACAGACAATCATTGCAGTTCATTGCAGATATTAATGCACCTCCTTGTAGACAGATATTTGGAAAGAACTTGCATCTCCAATCACTTTCACAAAGAATGTTCTGCATCATATGTTCCTACGTAACATCTAGAATTTCCTACGTAACATCAGCTAATATGCTTCTTAGATGTTGATACCTTGGCCATATGTTTGGAAAGGATAACCTTGTGCTTGCTCTTTATCTTCTTACTTACACCTTGATCGGCACCCAACAATAATCAAATGCCATAAAAATCTTTGCCTTTCACCCCCGTCCATACAGAACATCCGGAGATTTAATCTCCTTGTGAAATGGAATCTCAGTTCGCTCCTTGACCACACACTTGGGATATCCATCTTGCATTATCATGATCTTTCCAGGGGGGCAAATCTCTTCCTGTACAAAGGACTTGGTTGGACGATGCGAAATTGAATGCTTTTGGGGGAAGACCTTTTCTACTTTAGATGAATCTTTACTAGTCTTTTGGTCGTTTGACCGTTGTCGTACATCAGCAAAAAATATTAGAGTTATCACTGTTGCTGCCAGCATGGTTACTTTTGCAGTCAATCCAACTCCTTTGCCAAACAAATCCCCAACAAATTTTGTTACATGAGGCTGAAAGCCAAGAATACCCTTTTTCACTTTTGCTGCTTGTTTCAGGAAAGCATCCTCAACGCCATTGCTATGAATTTCTCCTTCTGGACCTTCATCTTGGGAGTCAGCTAAAGCTAGCCGTTTAATAGGAACATTTATACCTCGAATAGAAATGGGGCTACCCATAAATTCTGGAGAATGTACATCCAAAGGCATTGGATATGGAGGAAGAGGAAGTTCATCACTTTCGCTCACAGGCTCCCCGGCAAATGCCAGAGCTTCATGCACAACTTCCCATTCGTTACCATGATGATTCTTCAGCCTTTTTAGTAAGATCCTTCGACTTTCTTCCAATTCGGCAAGAGCTGCATCTCGTTCAGCCCGTTGCTGCTGTTGCAAAGTCTGTTCAAAGTAATTAACAACAGTTAATGTAACCTGTAAATGGGAAAACGATACAAAAGCTGGATATGATCAAATTGCACTAAGGTCCTAGATTCAAAATTAAAGGCATATACCATACCAACCAGTACAAGATACAAGCAAGATAGTCTATTATGTGAACTTTGCATTGACATGGTGTTGCAGTGACTCGTAAGTGCCTGTCTTACTTTAAAACTTTAAATAGGCTTTCAAGCAATTGACATGTGTTATCCCAGGAGCCTATTGATGGTTCCTTATCCATGTTTGATGCCTTTTCGATGGAGAAATGTGCGAAAGTAGATATCTGGCCAATTTGAGCGTGATTTCTTGTCTTCATTCTAGATTCATCGGCAAGAATCAAATTTTGTGATTTCTGTTGCCAGTAGATTTTTACTGATGGCCAGAAAGAGTGCTATTGAATCCTGAATTCTGGCTCTTCTATGATACACGTAGTCAAGGCTTCCAACCTTCTGCATCTGTTGGCACTATTATTGTTCGAAAAGTTGTCCATCCCTAATTAGGCTACATTGATCCACAATAGTCTTTTACTAATGGGGGGATATTTATGAGATGTTAATGGAGGCAGACATTCCATTTCATTCGCTGATGGAGCTACCTCCAGACATATGACGCACGTGATATTCACTTGCGACAAGGACTACAGGAAGCCCATGCACACTTCTTCCACAGCAGGTTTAGGTGAGTAGCTAGTAAAACTCATCGTACTATTCAGATTTATTCTTGCTAAAAACTTCATAATTCATGAAACATAAGTTTCAACAGATTTTCAGGAAGACTAGGTTATAGGGAGTTGAGGGTTCTTAGTAATGTTCTTGCAATTTTTTTAATAACTTTGACATTCAAATACTCAGACAGTGTCACACTTTCCAGAAATCGGTGCAGGTTGATTAGCTTCAGTCTGTCAACCAAACTTGGGCCAACTGTGGTTCCTCTGACATAGCCGATGGATGGACTGACATCCACAAGAGACTCATCATTAAAATTTTGGCAAATTGGCATTCTGTTGTGTTGGCAGTGTGTTCCAAAAAGCCTTCAAAGTAACCGCGTGCCCCCTGGAGAAGCATAAACTGCAGAGTTTATGTACAACATACTTGAACGGCAGTGTTAAAGGCTGGCAAGGACAATGTTGTGCAAGTATTTCTCAAAAACATGCAAGTTTAATTTACTAGTTGTAAGTTCCAAGTGAATGATTTTCATTTTCTTGTCTGTGAAAACTCTCTAATTTATATACAACCTACTTCGGCAGCAGTGTTAAAAGCTGGCAAGGACAATGTTTTGCCAGTATTTCTCAAACCCATGCAAGTCTAATTTGCTAGTTGTACATTCCAAGTGAATATTCTTTATTGTCTTGCATACATTTACAAGTCTGTGAAAACTCTAGTTTTCTTCAGACACGGTCAAGAGTTGAACTTGATTACTTTAGTATTGAGTGCAATTGTCAAGACAGCCCAGAAAACTGCAGATACCGAAACTATTTTGCATGTTCTATTCTTTGTCAAAAGAGTAGCTATTTTCCTTCATGCCACTATTCAGCCAGTTCATGCATTATCTTATTTCCTAGATGTTTGCACCCTCAGTAACAATTATATTATATCACTACTCAGTGTCATCAGATTTACTTCTGTTTTTTAATGGCACTCACAAACTACAATCTACCTTGCGACACATTGTTTGTATTCAGCATCTTCAGCTCCGGTAGCTTGCTATGCCGTTAATCACATTTTCGTTTTGAGCAAATAAATTATATATAAAGCATTCATTGTCTTCCTTCACATGACATATGCTCCTTATTACAACTGCCATCGCCAGCATGCTCCACGCTCTTTATTACAAATATCAGAACAGGGACACTGTCCTTTTGAGGATAGGGGAGAGTAAGACATATATACCTACTTGGGATTTGGGCCTTGGGCCGCCATGTTGATATTTGCTAGTGTTTGAGATTAGGATCATATGATTTGGACACTTGGGCACTAATTAGTAATACACAGTCCTAGCCCCAATTTGGGACGCCAGAAAGTACAAATAGGATAAGCATCATTGGTGACTAAGTGACTAGATGACTCATAGGAGAAAAGTTAAGTATCAATTCAGCTTTAGGTGTGTTAGTAACTTGAAAGAAGCACTTACAGTAGTAGCTTATCATTTTGTGATTCATTTAATGAATACTTATACATTTCCTTCCAGTTCAGTTCCGGTTCATTTCGCTTCATTTCAGTAATTGTCCCAACTCTACATGAGTTCTTCTTAGAGAAACTACCCCATCCCCTTTTCTAACACAGACTCCATGCATACGCAGCAGGCTCCCTCCCCCAAGACACACACCCAACCAACACCATTCCTTGCTCCCCGGCCGTAATGCCCTGCCTGGGGAGGTTACCCAGGCTCTCATGGACATAATGCATTGCCTTGTCAATGCTCCCCAGGTGTGTAAGAGTGGCAAAAAACCAGGCTCCCAATTAGGTATAACTGACATTCCTAATTTTGCCACTTTTTCGTTGGGTGTGTGCGTTCATGGCCAAAAATAAACTAACCATAAGGCATTGCAAAATACATCCTCGGCAAAATTCCCCACACAGGACCAAAAGCATTCTCCGAAATCTCTCGCATCGTGCATGCCTCACACGAAAGAATAGTTCCGCTTTAACTCTCAAAAACCCATTTCCATTTCCAAAGCTTTCCTGTAGGCAAAAGCAAACGCATAACAGTAGTGAAGCTTAACAAAAATTTACAGACGAGAATTGCCTCACCTGAAGACATTCAAGTTGCTCTTCTAGAACCTCGAGGGCATCTCGAACTGAAGCCAAGCTTCTGGCTTCTACGTTGCCTTCACTTCCTCCGGCACCTGCCCTTGCAGAAGTCTCATCACTCTCTATTATTTCACCTCGATACCTCTCTGGTTCAGAAGCTGCCGAAGCCTCTTGCCCCTTACCCAGCGTTCTTCCACCTCCTCCCACGGTGAGTAGAAATTCGGCCTTCATGGATCGCTCTATGGCATCGCTGATTTTTGTGTGCAGCTCTGCAGCTTTCAGCAAAACAACCCCTATCTCATCGGAATCCATCTCGACACAATGAAACCTCCAAGCAAGAAACCAAATGCCCAAGAAATGGTGCAAAATAACACAAGGGAGAGTGTCCAGAGCTGTAACTGAACCAAAAGAACAAAGAAAAAGCATCAAAATGAAGCAGATTCAACCCCCTTGATTTGCATGATCTGCAAGAACATGTCAGGGAGCAGGGGAAACAACAATGAATGATGAAACTATAGTATATAGCATTCAAAGAAGCTGAACCCACATCATGAATGAGAAAAGCAGCACCAACAGAAGGTTGGGAAATGTGGGTAGCTTGTGTTACAGCCAAGAAGATGAGGCAAAGCCCTTAGGCAAGAGTGCAGATCAAACAATTGGAGAATCTCAATATTTGTGACAAATTTAAGTGCTCAATGGGGAGATTGATCAATCAAACTGGCAGGAAGGGAGAATGTGGTAAAAAATTGAAGTGTTGAATAGGGAGATGGATCAAGCAAACTGGCAAGAAGGCAAATGGAAGTGGGAAAGAAAAAAGGGGGAGCCAAAATATTAGGGCAAACCAAATGTTATATTATGCCTTGGAGAGAGCACTTAGGTCCATTGTCTATTATCCATTGGTGAGTTGAGGTTGCTATATAAGTGGCTCGTGTTCATGATATTTTATAGCTTAGCATGTGTGAGCTGAAATAATACATCACACCTTATCTAACCTTAATTAATGTTCCCCAGATTTTTGGGCAATTTTGGGCCTTATATAATTTTGCATAATATAGGGCCCAAAGAATGTTTCTGCCTAGGTGCGCATGAGACAACCCGGGGAGAGAGAGAGACGAGGAGCGGAGGGATGGGTGCGCGCAAGACACCCCGGGGAGAGAGAGAGAGAAAGAGAGAGAGAGAGAGAGAGAGAGAGAGAGGAGAGAGACTTCATATTTTTCTTTGTATTTTTGATGCACCTCCAAAGGTGGAATTTGCTTGCACCTCCAAAATTCTAATCATGATAAAAGCATTAGAGATTTTGTCCATAAACTGGTCGAGATTTCTCATCCTTGAGTAACATCATCAGCGATTCTGTCACGAATCAATGAGATGGAAAAAATTTAGACTTGTCATTACGCAGGGGAAGGCCCGAGCCCCTTGGGCCTTCTGTGCGGGTCGGGCCCTGCCCTCTGGCTCCCGCCCTCGGGCAAGGGCCCTCTCAGCACGGAAGGCCCTTGGGGCAGGGCCTTCCCCCCACGTAAAATCAGTTTTCAAATTTTTACAAAGAAAATCGACTGCCTCACAAAACGTAATCTGTGGGGCAAATTTTTTTCACAAGCTCCCAGAAGGTGTGTGTAAAAAAAGTTTTACCTCAAATAAAAAGTGAAAACAGAATTCACGCAAGGGAAGGGCCGGCTCCTCGGCCCTTCCGCCCGCAGAAGGCTGTGTGCCCTAGGGCCTCCGCCCTCGGGCGCCCAGCCTTCCGGGGCGAAAGGGCCTCCCTGAAAGAGGATAATGATATTTCACAGCTTAGCATGTGTGAGCTGAAATAATACATCACACCTTATCTAATGGTAAAGATTGCATTGAATAAATCACACAATGCCAAGTGCTCAACTTTTCTTCTTGTAAGTTTAAAACTAAATTTTTTTTTGTGCCTTTTCATCAAAGTTCTCGAGTCGAGAGTTCATAAAAAGTTGGCACATATCGCACAATCTTTTGCTGAACTATATTACGTTTGACGATGCAAACTCCAATGATTTTTGGCAATGTATAGGATCATTACTTTGTGGAACATTTGGCTAGACATGAATAGTATAGATCTTGGGAATGGTGATTTTTACATCTCCCCTCTACTCCTCTTTAAAGAGGCTGACAAGCTTATGCTTCTTTACATTTGTTGTTGCTTTGTACTTTGTAAAACGTCTATAATCTAAGGTCATAAATATTTTTTTGAGAGATAAAAAATTTGGACCCACTTAAATGGGACTTAAAATAACAAGACGACTACACCTAATTATTCTACTCTTTACTTCCATAGATTCTTCCAATCTCATATTAAATTTAATAATGTAGGTAAGTGAAATTTAGAATAATGAGACTTTGTAATATGTCTAACCTCATGTTAAAGTTGATAATGTTCACTTATCTACATGAAATGGTGATTATATATTTCCTCCCTTTCAATGCTACCACTATTGTAACTCAAAAGAGGACTCGGCACTCATTTCTATGATATGCTTATAGTAAACATTATGTATAGACTTTTGAGGCTTGATGTATTGAATGATCACTAATAATGAAAATTCTTATCTTGATTTAGCCAATTTGGTGAAGGTTTCTTTAAGTTGCTCAGTTTTATTGATTCTTGTATAGTTTCTTGATTTCATGTTTACACCATGCTGATTTGTTCTTTACAAATGGATTAGACAATTGGATGTGAAGATTGGCACATGACAATTTGGCATCAAAGAATTAGATCCTTTATCCACTAGGTTTGGTGGTTTTCTTGAAGTTTTGTAGCCTAAGGCTACTTTTCCCCAAAGCCTCGCCTATCACACAAGGTAAGCGTTTCCAAGGGAGTATTGCCCTTGCTTCCTAGTTTTAGCAAGTTCAAGGACTATCTACCCACTAATCTAACCATCCACCCTAAAGGAATGGTGTCATCGATCATAATCGTACCAAAAAAAATGGCAAGATGCGCACCTGTGTGCATTTGAAGGCCTTGAATGCAGCTACCTCAAAGGATCACTTTCCTTTACCTTTCACTAAGAGTGTAATGATTACATTGCTAGTGCCAAAGCATACAATATTATAGATGGTTTGAGTGAATTCAATCAAGTGAAGAATGCATCGAAAGATCAAACATTTGCCACTGCATGGAAAACCTATGCATACAAAGTAATGCCATTTGGATTATGTAATGTGCTAAGTACTTTCCAATGCGTCATGCAATTTGCTTTCAAGGATTAATGCAAAAATTCTTGGAAATTTATTTGGATGATCTTTGTGTCCGTGGGATGGATGAAGACCACTTAAACTAGCTTGAGAAAGTTTGTGCTCAGTGTCGAAAATCTCTTTAAACCCAGAGAAGTGTCAAATATGGATCACGCATGGCATAGTGTTGGGGCATGTGATTTCATGACATGGCATTGCTACGAATCTTTTCAAAATCAGAGTTGGCATTGTTATGGATCTTCCACCACCATGCACAATAAGAGAAGTTTATATATATATAAGCTTACCATTATCTTGATATTAATATGAACACACATTTTGCAAGCAAGATCACTAGCCATTGTTGCATCTAATGAACAAAAGCTTGTAACATAGGTCGAATCATGAGATGGCTACTCTTGTTATCAGAATTTGATTTCCGTGTGGTAGTGCGAAAGGGTAAACATCATTGTATAGCAGATCATGTTTCAAAGATTCAATCTACACCTACGAATACTGAAGTAGATGATGATCTTCCTGATGCAACAAAAAGCCCAATTGATTAATAAATGGATGTATGTCGGTGTTGTGGGACTATCACCATTTTCGATGGAAGATACTATTGGGGCTTGGTGGTACATCATAATCCATACTTATATATAGATCTGATAGATCTAGATTAGTGAATAAGTGTGAGGGATTTGGCACCTTATGTGCGTAAATCCAATCCAATGATAAAAGTGATTTTTTAGGCCATTTGCTAGAGGCCTAAAAGTCAAGTTAGTGAGTAAAGGAGAATATCCAACCATTTTTCAAACTCAAATAATAATAAGATAAGCTTAAGACGACTTTTACGACTCCATTCAGCACATATGCTTATCATGTCATGCCGTTTGGACTTTGTAATGCCCCAGGCACATACCAGAGGTTTATGAATGAATCCTTTGAAAACCTGGTGTCTGATCACATTAAGGTGTTTATGGATGACATCTGTATAGCAACCAACAATATTGAAGATCATATCAGAGTACTCAAGGAATGTTTTGAAGTGTGCAGAGAAAAGTCTGTAGCACTAAATCCTAGGAAATGTCTTTTTTGTGGTTCCATACGGTATTCTCCTTGGACATGTTATAAGCAAGGATGGGATAACTACCGATCCAGCTAAAGTCCAAGGTGTTAGAGAGATGCCTGCCCCCATTAATGTAAAAGGTGTCAGATCCTTTTAAGGGAGTGTAGGGTATTATAGGAGATTCTTAAAAGATTATAGCAAGATCACTTTGCCTTTAGTAGAGCTCCTTGCAAAAGATAAACCCTTCTTGTGGACTGAGGAGTGTCAGTATATGTTTGATCATATGAAAGATGCCTTGACGATTCTCAGACCGCGCAAATGGGACAAAGAATTCCATCTTATTGTTACTGCTGGACCTTTGGCCCTAAAATGTGCCTTGTTCTAGATTGAGGAACCAAAAATGTTACACCCCATAGCCTTTGTTGGTGTCAAGTTGAAGAGTGCCGAAACTAGATACAATTATGGAGAAAGAGTGTGCCTAGCGGTACATTTTACTGTGTCTAAGTTCAGACACTATCTTATCCTTCGGAAAGTAGTCATTTATGCTCCTACCACTGCTATTAAACTCATGTTGAACAAACTTCACCCGCCAGATAGACTTGTCAAGTGGCTTGTTGTTCTAGAAGAATTCAATTATGAGTTGAGAAACAAACCGCCCAAAGCCAAAAATTTGGTGGATTGTCTATGTGATTATAGCCTGGTAGAGGAAGATGACCTTGAGATAGAAAGTCAAGAGAAGAAAGTAGATGACCTGATTTCTCCATTAGTGAGACTCTTGAAAGAGGGTGAATCTTTTACTTGGACTAAAGAGAACCAGAAAGCCTTCGAACAATTGATTGGCTTGGTCTCTACGATCGATCAGTCTCAAGAATTTATGTTAGTTTGAACTGTAATCGAGATATAGATTGACTCCTTTACCATTTTCTTCGCATCGATAACTTGTTTAGGGGTCATTTTATATCCCATGAGAGAGAGAGAGAGAGAGAGAGAGAGAGAGAGAGAGAGGAGAGAGAGAGAGAGAGAGAGAGAGAGAGAGAGAGAGAGAGAGAGAGAGAGAGAGAGAGAGAGAGAGAGAGAGAGAGAGAGAGAGAGAGAGAGAGAGAGAGAGAGAGAGAGAGAGAGAGAGAGAGAGAGAGAGAGAGTTGAAAGCATACACATAGTTCCTTTTGCTTAAGCAAAGACCAAATCCTCCAAAACCTTTATGCATAAGCCAACAAGATAAAATATAGCTGAAAAGTAAAATATAGTACAAAAAATCACCATAAAGCAAGACTTATTTCAAGACATCCAATTGGTACCTGCCAACATCCCACAACACAAAGCTGCGTGAGTTAGTATGTGAGGAAGATAGGTGTCAATGCTAAATGTCAATCGTTATCCATGTACAAAATAAGCTTTGCTAGTTAACAACTTGATTAGAAATGAAAATTCATAGTCAAATCTTCCCATTCATGTATGAGTTTTAGAGATAGGCCAAGCCATCTTTTAACCGTATCAGGGCAAACGCCATACTAATCAGTGTTTGTGGTGTTAGTCCATATCAATCAGTTTTAAATTGTCGTAACATATGCAAAAAAATTTAACAATACTTATGAAATGCCTAGCAAATAGGATGAGCAAGGAACAACGGACAAAGGTATGAGAAAAAAAATCATGTCCTGGTAGCAAGTCATGTACTGATGTCGAGACCCCTAAGCAAATCCATGCTTTCTAGGGGTGTTTAAGCTCAAATCCTATTTTTGTTCAGATTCTTAACTTGAAAGGGCAATTATGAAACTGGAAAAGTTATTTGAGCTACAACTAAGAAATTTGGCATTGGCTAATATAGTCCCAAAAGCAGTGTTAGGGCATATTCATGCCATTCTAACCCAAGAGACTATTACGACTCTTGCACATATACTGCGTCCCAAGAGTACCCGCCGAGCCAAGAAAAACCACAAAAGTATGTACCTTATGCAAGAAACCTTTTTGTTATGAGCAAGCACAAGTGCTATCTACCATCAGAGTGCAATTGTTAGACAAGAATCATTTTTCTGATATATATTTACGTAAGATAGAGGTGTTGAGACCGGAGTATGTTTGAATGATAAACAAAACTATATGCATGAGATGTGAAAATTCATTTCGAACGTATAGACTGTTGGGAACATTCTAGAGAAACGAGAGATTATGCTTTGTCAATCGTTTGCTTGAACAAGAAACTAACTAAGTATGAGAGCATAAGTGATAATAGAGTAACAATGTGAGAGTGATTGGATCGCTGTGTTAAATGTGCCACTCATCATTGATCAGTCGCTCATCAGTATATGTGCTGACAATAGAAAAATGTGAGCCAAATGGTATGCCTACACAGCAATTTCCAGCATAGATTTGTTGAAAACCAATGAAGAGAAGTGGTATAATTTTTTTTATGTGAGCCATGCGGCTATCAGCAACAATGCAAGGTAGTGACTGTTGGCGGCCAAAGGTAAAACCTCTTAAAGAGGTACCCCCTAAAGAAACAAAATGTTTCTGTCTCCAAAGCTATGCTAGCTCTCGACACTCTGCTTGCCGAAATCCGAAGGGTCTACCCACAGAGTGTAACCGCCAACTTAATGGTTTCAGCTGAAGACCTCGAAGATGAAGGAGAAATGTTCGCGGACAGGAGGAGCTCAACCGAAAGGCTGAAGGTTGGATGATGGTGGACGAAGGTAAAACAGTTGGGACCAATTCGAAGACCGAATGACGGCCGATGTTCGGGACACCCGAAGACCAAATTCTTTCGGTTCTTCACGCTCCAAGTACAGGAAAATCAAAGAAATACCATAAAGTACAATCTCTTGATCTGATTCTAATGACGTCATCCAAAGGAACGTTATGACGTGCCTAATCAGCCGTTCTTGTAATATGTGATTAGTTTTTAGATTGCTTAATCTATCAATCTAGATGTTATTCTGAATATATGATGACTATGTAGAAGCAAGGTAGAACATCATATTGGTAGTATACCAAATGTAAGCTGAGCATCGTGTAGCCAGCTAATGTTCAAGAAGTCCGCTAGTAAGCGTGACAAGTTTTGATTTGTGAAAGATAGAGTTTCTTTCGTGTCGACGCGCTATGTGGTATGTCACAACAACGCTTAAGGAATTCTTTGATAATGCAGTAGATGTTTTATATGCAGATGAGTTTCTTGTCTTGAACACGATCGAATGCTTGATTGTCTGATAGTTGTATGTTTGTAATCAACTGGTTTAATTTTATTCCACACATTGGTTTTGTCTTGTTGAATGCATAAACAAATTATACATAGGAAAAATTACACACCTTGGAGGATTGTAGATCCTATCACAGAGGGTAGTAGACCCGAGGACAGAATTGAATTCCATCTGGGTTCATTTCTGTGAAAATCTCAAGAGTGGTGTTAGAGTGTTTGACTTTTTAGATATCAACTCGGCTGTGTGTGGTTTTCTCAACTGTGGTATCAGAGCAACGAGCTCATATCCGAGAGCTCTGATATAGCTCAAGAGCTATCAGATCTAGGAGACAAGCATTTAAAACAAGAAACTAGAAGAATAAATGAAGAACACAATCTACATAAATGGCATCAATCAGTAGTATACAGTCAAAGATCTGCACAATCTTCGACTCAACCAGGTCGAACTTCCTAGCATGGAAGGTAAAGACCTCTGTCATATTGAAGGGAGAAGGGTTATGGCCTTGGGTAGATGGCACCGAAGAGATGCCTACAACCACCGACAAAGAGCTACGAGAATGGAGAGAGAAGAACGACAAGACAGTAGCCGTGTTGTCATCATCCATCAAAGATAGCCTGACACTTGCCCTCACGACACTCTCTTATGCAAGAGAGATGTGGGATACATTGCTTACCAAATTTTAGACAAAATCATGCAGCCATATCATGCTTCTTGAAGATCAGTTGACGAATCTGCGATGGGATGGCAGAGACCTTACCTCCTTTATCAGAAAGATGAAGGATCTGTTCCTTTCATTACATAATGACGGAACAAAGAATGCAGTATCAACGGAGAAGTAGCTCACCTACTTGTTATGTGCTTTATCGAGATTTTTCCAGACAACCCGAACATTGCTAGCAAAGGATCCAGCGATGACACTCTAAAAGGCAGTGATTGAGATTCGAGAAGAACTCGAAGCGTGAGCACCTTGATCATAAGGACACTTCTAATCAAGCTCTCTACAACAACAAGGAGAAACAAAAGAAGAAGTTCAAGCCTAAGAGGGAGTCAGATCGAAGCATGATCAAGACCAACAAAACAAAAGGAGCCAACAAAGGCAGTTGGAAAAACAAAGAAAAGCCGAAATAGCAGAATGGCGACAAGAAAAATATGCGTAAGTTCAAATGCGAAGGACATACAACTGATTCGTGTTGGCTCAATCCGAGGATTGAATGTATCCATTGTCACAAGAAGGGTCATGCAGCCATTGACTAGTACCAAAACCCGAAGAACAAGCAGCCACAAAGGCAAACATGAGAATAATAATAGTTCATCCGTCGAAGAGGCCAGAAAGTTCAAAGATGGGTGAAGAAAGATCGAACAACGAAATTCGAGCGACCTATCTCTATACAGCCGTGGTGTGCAACATCAACGTCTGACACACAAGAGGTAATCCTTGATTCAGGCAACCTCTCCACTTCGTCACGTCCTAGAAGAATAATGGCCGATTTTTGCCATATAGATCCATTAAGATTTATAGTTCTTGGAGACGGATCAAAACACTGAGTGAATGGGTATTGGTTCATTGTGGCTCAACACAAGCGGCAAAGACCGACGACTAGACGATGTTCTATTCATTGCCCACACTGCAACAAACTTGCTATCAGTCGCAAGAATAGCAGATGCTGAGATGTGTGTGACATTTTCAAACGAAAACATTTAATGTCGTTGATGTCAGCACCAATACGCTAACCATGCAAGGAAAACGCAAAGGCAACTTGTATCATTTGAAGGTATGTCTGCTGGCAGATCAAGCACACCAAACTCATGATTTTTGTAGATATTCTATGCACGGGAGATTTTCTCTCTGATGAAAAGCGTTTATGGAGCTGTAAAGGCAAAAAGGAGGCTGCTCTGGTAGGGCGACCTAGATTCCAGAGGGTCGTGGACAGCCGTTGACAGATTATAGTACTGGATCAAGATTTCTAATGTAGCCAAAACAAAGGCCAGGATATTTACTGAAAAAGTGATGTATTTTTTTTCTCATAGAGCATCACTTTGGGATCTATAAATCGTTACAGGTGGGCGCATTGGTAAGGTGAGTGAGTCTACGGATGGCCGCAAACAACCGTGAGATAGAGAGTGTAGTCTTATCGATCCACAAGTAAACTGTCATAGAGGAGAGAGCTTCAAGAGGAGAGAAGAAAGCTCATGGAGAGGCCGCAGATCGCCCGCGTGCGTCCAACAAAGTATTACCTTAGCGGTGTTTTGGTGGCTCATGGATGCAGGAGAGCATTTTTAGGTTTCAAAAGGAGTCTAACCACATGATAAGGTCCAAGATCGATAGACGGTCGGAGATGTAGGACTCGAGGAGAAGGAGACACCTTTGGATCAAATGGACCGGATGGATGTGGGCTGAAAAGGCCCGAAGGGCTGGAAGGTGAGAAATGGCACTTCTCTTCTAATAAAACTCCTCCATTCTGAAAGACTATGAAAGGGGCCCAGCCTGGTTAAATTCATTTTGAAGGGCAAATTTCTTCATGCTGAAGAAATAGGTTCATTTTTTGAACTAGTTTTGTAAGGCCACTTTTGGAGTGGATGACTTTGGCTAGAAAGGGGCTTTTGGGGCCAAATAAAGGCCATTTGGAGCCTGTAAAAGCCTGCACGAAGCTGATGGATAGAGCAACGACATCATTAAGGGGAGAAATACATTTTGATGCTTTCTTGACACAGTTCTATGGAGCGGGAGATGCGTGATCCAATGAGGTACTTTGTGTGAAAGATTCAACTACTTTTGATCATTTTGTCCAATATTTCCATATTTGGCATATTGAGGCCAAAAACTTGTTTTAGACTTAGAGAATAACTTTTCAAAGTTCATTAGTCTAGCAATTTCATTTGAATAAAAACTTTTGAAAGTGTGGAAAGTTTTGGAGGCGAGTTGTAGGAAATTCAATTTGAATAATTGGGTACATTGATTCTAGACCTAGTAGGGGGTTAGCATTGTTGGAGGGAAAGCCAAGTGGGCAAATAGGGTTTGGACCTGTTATAAAAGGATGTAACTCATCAAGAGAGTGGTCTTCTCTCTTCTTGATCTCATTTCATGCTTATACATGGTTCTCTTGGTTCTTACTATCCATTGGTGCACTATATTGGTGATTGCATGCAATTTTATGTGTAGAATGATTCATAAATGTTATTTTTGGTTTCACATGTGTGAATTACAGTAGCTTGCTAGTTTTGTATGGGTAGCAACAGTACTTATCATTTCATTCAAGTTTTTATCAAGTTCTATTAGTGATGCCAATTTTTCTACATTGGTGAGATTGGTAAGGTGTATTTCTCTTTCTAACCAAAGATCTTTCAAGTTGATTGGATAACCCTCTTGATACTCTTCAGGAATCTGACCACGCTTCCAAACCTGTTCGATGGCTGCCCACGACAATTGATAGACTAGTTAATGCTAATCAACTAGTTAGTTAGTCTCTGTCATTGGTTATTCATTTAAGCTGGGCATGAAGCCCGTTGAGCTTCCAGTTGCAGCGCGAAAGATTCCTCTTCGTTGTGTTTTCATTCTTTTTCGTTTTTTTCGTAGTTTTTGTTTTGCGTCCATCTTAGTTCACCATTTCTGACACTCCCTCTTGAACTTGTCGCTTTGTTCCGTTCTTATCCAATGGCCTCTCTTTTGCTTGGTAAAGAGTGGCTTGTCGCGCGGTTTTGTGAGGAGAACTGCAATCATTCTTTTTGATTTTATGAACTGGACCTGGAGCTCTCCTTTCGAGATCAAATCTTGAATGTGATGGTACTTCAGAGGAATGTGCTTCGTCTTTGAATGGAAGATAGGATCCTAGGATAGATAGATGGCACTCTGGGAGTCCATCATCATCATGCTTGGCCCCTCTTGTGGTATTATGATTGCCTCCAACATCATCCACAGCCACACTATCTCATTCGCCACTTTTGAGGCTGCGACATACTCAGCTTCACAAGAGGATTGAGCTACCAGAGTTTGCTTTTTGCATATCCAGCTAATTGCAGCTCTGCACGCTATTGTACATCCTCCAGTAATGGACTTGTTGTCATCCTTGCAGCTCGCCAGCTCGCATCACTGTAGTGATGCAGCTCGAATCCTTTCTCCTCATTTTTAGCTCTGTAGGTTAATCCAATATTCTGGGTACCCTTCAGATACTATAGGCATTTGGCCATTTGCCAATGTGCTAGACCAGGATTGGAACAAAATTGGCTCAATGTGTAAACATAGAAGGCCAGATCCGATCTGATACAAATTGTCAAGTACATCAGACTCCCGATTAAGTTCTGGTAGGGTATACCTGCCATCTTCTATTCTTCTTCTTCTGTTTGGGCAATCCTGGTTCATGAGCTTGGCTCCAACTATCATTGGTGTGGATTTCTCTTTGCAATCCATCATGTGGTACTGCTTCAGCACTTTTCTGGCATATTCTGACTGACTCAAGTGCATTTCATGATTTGTTTGATCTCTTCTGATCTCCAGCCCTAGGCATTTTATTGATTCTCCAATATCTGTGATTTTGTAGCTTTCAGAAATCTGACTCTTCGCATCTTTGATTAGCATCAAGGAATTTTCTATCATCAGTGAATCATCCACGAAAATGGTCAGTATCACAAAATCCTTTCCTACTCTTTTGATGTAGACATTACAGTCTGGTTGAATAGGGTTGAAGTCTAGAGACTTCAAAAGACCATCAGAGCTATTTTGTACCAAGGGCCTGTGATGATTGTTTAGGACCGTAGATGCAATCTCTGCAATCGACAGACATATTGTCTTATTGCGGGGTCTTCAAGCCTTCAAGTTGCTTCATTGAAGATTTCCTGGTCTATGATCTTTGGTGGAGAAAGGGCTGTTTTCAATGTCAATCTGGTGAATTTTCAGATTGTACTGTGTGGCGTATGGCAAGGAGTAGCCTTATGCTTGTCATCTTCACCATGGGGGAATATGTGTCGAAATAGTCGACAACCATATCTATGCGTGTAGCCCTTTTGCGACAAGCCTTGCCTTGTAGCGGCCAATAGTGCCATCTGATTTTTAGCTTTTTCTTGTACACCCACTTGTAGTAGAACTATTTTTCCTATTTTCTGGCAGTGGCTCTAATGTCCATGCCTCGTTTTGCCTCATCGACTCAATCACCTGACATTGCCTGCTTCCAAAATTCTCCCTCTGGACTCTGGATAGCTTCTTGGTATGTTGCTAGCTCTTCTATGAAGCTGCAATACTCAAATTGCATGCCTTTGCTCCATTGAAGATTGTCAGAATAGTGGTCTAGAGGTCTTCTTTGTCTTGTTGACCTTCGAGGTTCGTTTCGTCGTTGCTTAGACATTTCTTGTTCGTGGGGTCGATCCTCTGCTTCCTGCTGCTCTGGAATCTGGGGCTCTGCATTCTGATTTGATGTATGTTCTCGATCTCTCTCTTGAATAGGCAGTAGTGTGAAGATCTCATGGCCTCTTTCGTCTTTCAGTCCAGGGAATGTGGACTCGTCGCACTTCACATCTCTATTTGAAACAACCTTCTTTGTGGTTGGATCGTAGAGCTGTACACATGTGTTCCATTCGAGTAGCCGACCATGATTGTTTTCTCAGATTTGTCATTGAGCTTGTTTCTCTTTCCTTTGGAATGTGCTTGTATGCTGCACATCCAACACTCATACATATGACAGATCAGGCTTTCTGCCTGTCCACATTTCGTATGGTGTTTTGTTCTCCAATGTTGTCGTTGCAGATCTGTTCTGTAGGTGTACAGCTGCAGCTATTGCCTCGGCCCAGAATTGACCTAGCAATTGAGCTTGTGCCATCATGCATCTGGCTCCTTCGACTAGCGTTCTATTTTTTCTTTCTGCCACACCGTTGTATTTTTAGGTGTGTATGCAGGAGTGAACTGGTGTTTGATCCCCTGTTCTTTGCAGAATCTTAAGAATTTTGTGATTTTGTATTCACCTCCATTGTCAGATCTAAGGATCTGTATCTTTTTTGAGGTGTGTCGCTCTGCGAATGCCACGAATTTCTTGAAAGAATCAAATACTTAGTAGATCATGGTCATTCGGCTGTAATCATCTATGAACGTTAGAAAATATCTCAAACTTGAGAGCGAATCTGTTTTCATTGGTCCACACACATCAGAGTGGACGAGCTCAAGAACTTCTTTGGCTCTTCTCCCTCGTGTGTGAATGGATTCCAATGTTGCTTGCCTTTCTGACAAGCTTCGTAGAACTCAGCCTCTGGCCTTGAAATCTTGAGACCTGTGACAATGTCCTTTCTGCTTATGTCATACAGGCTCCGCATGTTCAGATGATACATTATTCTATGCCAGAGCTGATCTTCGTTTTCTGAAGCATTTAATATGCTTTCAAAGTTGTTGATTATTTTGGCCTGGTAGAGATTTCCTTCTCTGCATCCGACTGTCAGCAACTTGTTTGTCGTCGACAAGTCTTGTCGTCGAACAAAACTCAAATGCCTAGATCTGCCATCTTGGAGACAGATAGTAGATCCTTTTTGAGTGAGGGCTCATAGAGTGCTCCTGGCAGCTCTACTTGGCCTAACAGTGTTCGTAGCTATAGAGAGCCGATGCCTTTGACATCGTGTCTGCTCCCATTGCATAGAGTTCTCGGTCACTGACCAGATGCCTTCGCCCTTCAGGAGTGTTTTGATTTTGAATTTTCAGATCTTGTAATTTGCACCATCAAGACTGATTGCTACTTTGGTCTGGATTGTCGTAGCCATATTGTGTTGTCTGGAAGAATCACTGCTGGGATATAAGTAGTGATAACTTGTAGGCTCTGATACCTGTGAGAACTTGAGGCCTGATGAGATGACTCGGCCGGTGCTTCTTCGTAAACCGAAAGCACAGAATCCAGGTGGAAGCCATGGATTATGTTTTCTAGGTGAGAAGTGGCTAAGAGGGACAATAGAGAGCCAGCGGTGAACTACTGCTTAGTATTGGCCTTAATAGCTCGCTTGAGCTCACCAGAAACAGTCTTGAACCAGCTATATAGTTCAAGAGGGCTTTTGGCCAACTTGGTGTGGGACTCCACTATCCTGTGAAGGATTTGAGATGTGATGCAGTCTTTTATGAGGTTGCCAACCATCAGGAAATGATTCAACAATTGGGCAACTGCGTGGATGGAAGGCTCAGTGATGGCTTCCAAAAGGTAGCCATCATTGGTCCAGTGCAGATTGTTGGTGAGGTCAATGTATGGCTTGATGGCCTGTTTGGCGTGACTGTGATTGGGTGAGGATTGTGTACCGGATGAGATTTCTATAGCTGCAAGTGCGGCCTCAGTGATGCGCACTTTGTGTGTGGCTCCTTGGAAGGTGATATAAAACTTGGATTTCTCTTCCACGTACTGAAGGCAAGAGTGATGAAATCCATATTGATACGACCCAAAAAGGCTCTCTCATGAATACCCATTGCAGTGAGTGAGTGACCATGCTTGTGCTAGGAAGAATCATGATGTCCGTTGCAGATGGGACATCACGATGCATAGTATAGTGCGGAGACTGGGAAGTATCGGTAGAAGACATGATGATCAGAAAGAATTATAAACATGTGAGAGTGTATCAGAAGGCAATGTAGGAAATTTGGAAGGCTTTGGTTGCAAGAAAAATTTGCAAGAGCTTCGCTAGCACAAGTGAGGAATGAATCAAATTCAGCCAACTTATAGGTAAATTTGGTGGGTCCATTACAATGAATAGTAGTTTGGCTAATCAATTCCGAACAAAAATTTGCAGGCATGTACAGTACTGTAAAAATAGGCTGTAAAAATCTCAACGAAGGTTTCTAGGGATCTGAAACTATCAGGCGACCATTTTCAGGGATGGCGAAGGATGAACCTTCACCCAGGAGGGTCCTTCGCCTAGGTACTATCATAAATGCATTCTTTCACAATCTATACCTATGGACAACCTAATTTTGACATTTCAAGATCATCTAGCAGGTCGACAAAGGTTCATAATGAGGTTATGATGCTCTGCGAAGGTTCTCAAAATGGCATATCACTGAACATTCGTCTGACTAAAAAATTGAATTTTCTCTTGTCAGAAACCTTCGCCCACCTTAATTTAGATAAATCAAGGGTGGATGTACAGTCTGAGAGCTCAGCGAAGGTTTCTGATACTGTATTGGCCAAATCTACCCAAAATAATGATTTTCTAAGACATTTTCCATAAAAAATATTGTGCTTCAATTTCCTTATGCTTATGACTTCCTGACTTTTGCTCATCAGTCTTTCCTTATTTATTTATTTTTTTGAACTGTCTTTTTTCAAAAACTCAGCAAATTAAATACTGAAAACAAAAAATTGAAAAACAAATAAAATTAAGAAATATATTGAGATCAGGTTTGCTGAACTGGCGGAGCAGGCTGCCAAAACTTGTGTTATCGACTGCCATTTACCGGAGTATCAAATCGTTTTCCATCCAAGTGCTCAAGATTTACTACACCATAGTTCAAGATTTTCTTCACTTTATACGAGCCTTCACTAGTAAACTTCAACTTACCCTTGATCAGCTTGGTTGTGTACATCAATGCAAGATCTCCTGCTTTCAGATCTTTTTTGTGCAATCGATGATCGTGCCATGCCTTGCGGTGGGCTTTCTTTGCTGCTAAAGCATGAACTGCCATCAATTGGGTTTCACATAATTTGTGCAACGCTTCATGACGGAGTTGTAAAGACATATCATCATTTAATCGTTCCGTTGCTGCTATGTGTAAAGATGGGATTAAAAATTCAATTGGCATAACATCATCTTGACCATAAACTAGTTCAAAAGGTGTTTGATTTGTACTATTTTTGTAAGCGGTTCTAAATGCCCATAATGCTGCAACATTTTATGTTCCCAATCAGATCGACTCGCTTCAACTAGCTTTGTCATAATGGTGCAGAGAATCTTATTAGAAGATTCAGCCTGGCCATTCCCTCTGGGATAATAGGGAGTACTAAATCTGTGTATAACAAAAAAATCTTCCAGTAAACACTTTATGGTTTGATTAACAAAGTGTGTACCCCGATCACTGACAATTTCGATCGGACATCCAAATTTGATTATAATATTTTCATATAGAAACTTGGCCGTAGATTTCACATCAGCCACTTTGACAGCTTTGGCTTCAACACACTTGGTCATATAATCAGTTGCGACGATAATGTATCGGGCTTGATATCCTTGCGCAGCAAGATGAATAGGACCAACATAATCTAGTCCCCATTTTT